>JAFIRS010002114.1:0-251706 GCA_018342105.1 Gonioctena quinquepunctata
CAAAGAAAGTGAGATTGAAGCAATGGAATTTTTAAAACAACCGGCGTCAATGAGTATGTGTGGGGATGTGGGATCAAACTGGCGGAAGTTCAAGAATAATAGGCTTTTTCATTTAGATGACAAATGACTAACTTTGTTTACCTGTCAGACCCAACGGCATTGACGGCGATTTTTTTTTTTAAAGGAAATAAAATATTTCCGAATTTTCCTATAGATAGTTGACTTGAATTTACATGGAGAAGAAAACTCACCATTAGAAGATATTCGTGTACATTATTTTATCTACGAATGAAAGGTTTTTGGCGGTATAAAATAGATAATAAGTACTTAACCCACAAAGAAAGTTAGGAACGCCAATATATGCAGGTGCATTTGTCATGAAGTTGACTGTTGACATAATGTGAAAATACCGCTAATTTTGAACTGATCCAATCTCAAATTGTTATTTCAAAACTAACCAACGGCTATTCACTTTCCCAATAGCCAATCAGACTTTGGGTCTCAAAACGAGAGCATGCGCCTTAAAAAATCATCTA
Organism: Gonioctena quinquepunctata; assembly: GCA_018342105.1. Lineage (NCBI taxonomy): Eukaryota > Metazoa > Arthropoda > Insecta > Coleoptera > Chrysomelidae > Gonioctena > Gonioctena quinquepunctata. Next base: position 537 of record JAFIRS010002114.1, read on the forward strand.
AATGAAAAGGCCTATTGAAATTTGTCGTGTGGCTGAGGCAACTGAAAAATTCCTCAAGGAAATGACAGTTACAACAGAAAATCTTGAAGTTAGTGAATTAAAAAAAAAATAGACTCGCCAATATAAATGAAAATGGCATGTATGATAGAAGACAGCTTAGTATGAATAGTTTTAGAGTTATGATAAACGGGAGCAAGTAAGATGCCTAAAACCCTGGTGTATTTACTGATTCGATTTTGTTTAGAATTTTTGGGGACAACAAATGAATGTAGTTAAATGCCGCTTGGTACTTCATCAGAAGATGGCGCGCCTAAAATGATTGTGTCCATGCCAAGTATCAAACTTCAATCGTATGAAATTATTTTCTTTTCTGTCAACATCCATATTTCTGTAAATACATTGGGATTTGAAAATTGATCGTTTATTGCAGTTCACAGTTTGAATTTGTTTCGGATGTTAGTTTTGCCTGGTATTTAAGTTGAATTTATAATTTTTTCAATGGTGTGTGTAGGGATAATTACTTTTTGTGAAATGGGTTCCTTTTGCATTTTGTGTGGACATTCTAAAGCTACAGATCCGAATATTTATCTACATTTAGTACCAAAGGTAAGTAGGTGCAGCTAGTCACAGTGAAAGCTCGTAAAAACTCATCCGAATAAATATATATTTTGCGATTTGTAAATCGAAAAAGACCGCCTCATGAACGTTCCATATTCATACCGCAAATTGCAATTGATTATGAATCATAACATATGCAATTTCTCAATATTTGATGTTGAAGTTTGTATTTTTTTTAAATTTTAAAATATTCCCTCAAACATAGATTCGGAAGAAGAGCAAGTGATTTAACAAACAGCACTGAACGAAATCACAGAACGGATCAGACACAGACAGAAATACACCTTGTGTGATCTGTAATTGCAGTTTACTGAATTTTATAACAAGAAACGACGTCGGCGCCATCTGAAACTCTACATAACTCTCTTTATCAAGTGGCAGTGTCCCCCAGTTTGTCCCAATCTTTTACTTTTTATACATTTTAGGAGCAAGCAACCAGGTGAACGAGTGAAAAACAGGACGTATCCAATAGAAAGAAAAGAACAAGTGATGGAGGATTGCATAGTGAAGATTTTCATCAGTTGAACTGTAGCAGATGTGGATTGAAGTATCATTATCGTAAATATCCAGCTATTGGTAAACAATGTAGAAGATGTTTTTAATTTAATCTCTTTGCTCAGTTTTGTAAAAATAAATTTATTTCTGATGTAAATTGTATTACTGAAGATGAACACTACAATTATAATGATACTGTTTTAGGATAACTTCAGAACTCGTAACATGCTTGATTTGAAACACTATATATTGCAGATTGCGGCAAGTACCTAAAATGCAAGCTAGACACGGGGGCTCATGTTAATGTCCTACCATAAAATATTCGAAACATTTTGGAAATAGGTTCACTAAATAAAATAAAAATGAATATTACGAATGATAGTGGTCAAACATTAGACATTAGAAAATGAATATTACGAATGCTAGTGGTCAAACATTAGACTTGCGAGTTGTTTTCAATAGTAAGAATTATTTTCTTGATTTTATTATAATGAAAACTAACGGAACCCCCCCTCCCTTTGGGTATTCAAAGTTTTATTCGTTTTTGCCTGGACCCACAAAACTTAAATGATGCATTGTTGAGATAACATTATGAAATACCTACTTTCGATGAAATTACACGAGATATGTGTGGTGCAAAAATATTTTCAACCCTCGATGCCAACAAAGGCTTTTGGCAAATCGTGTTAACAGAGGAAGCTTTTGAGTTGACAACATTTGCAACACCTTTTGGTAGATACATGTTTTTACGTTTGCCGTATGGTGTATGTAATGCTCCGGATATTTTTCACAGAACATTTATAGAAATTTTTGGAGGCATCAAGGGAGTTTAAGTATATATTGACGATATTATAATTTACACAAACATGAGGAAATTCTGGAAAAAGTGTTTTTCAGAGCAAATAAAATGTGTGTCAAATCCAATAAAAATAAATGTAGGTTCAGAGTCAAGGAAGTAAAGTATTATTTATTACATTTCGACAGATGCAGGTATGAAAATTGATGGTGATAAAATTGAAGCAATAAAACAAATAAACCAAAAAATTTAGGTTTTTGGAATGGTTACATATGTTGCCAAATTTATTCCAAATTTATCCAAACTTACATCAAACTTGAGGACATTGATGAAAAAGATGTATGGGAGTGGAATGACATTCATCAGAAAAATTTTGAGAATTTGAAAACCTTATTGTTGACAAAACCTATACTACAATATAATGATGAAAATAAACCAATAGTTATGTCTAGGAACAGTAATATTTCAAAATGGAATGCCTGTGGCATATGTTTCGAAAAGTTGTACAGATAAATTAAGGACAGATTGAAAAAAGAAATGTTGGGAATTGTCTTCGGATGTCAAAGACTCCACCAATTTCTTTATGGTAAGTCATTTTTAGTGAAAACAGATCACAAGCCACTAGAAGCTATATTTAAAAAAATCACTGAATAAATGTCCTATGCGTTTACAAAGACTCAGAATTACACTACAAAATTATGATTTGAAAGTTAGATATAAACTAGGTGCATTATTGTATTTTGCAAAAACTTTATCACGTGCTTATCACGCTGACAAAAATTTTGATTATTGAAAATGATTTAGAAGCACAAATTGGTATTATTGAATTTAATAGGTAGTATTAGTCCTCAAAAATTCGATATATTGAGAATAGAATCTGAAAGAGACGTTGAACTAATAGAAGTTATGAATTATACAAAAAAGGGGTGGCCCCTGGATAAGAATCAGGTGACTCAATCGGCAATGCCTTTCTGGAGTTTGAGGGAGCTTGTTGAACAAAGAGGGGCAATTAGATGGTTATTCCGAAAATGACGAGGGATGATATCAAAGCTAGGTTACATTACAATCATATGGGCATTGAGAAAACGTTATTACGAGTTCGGGATATGGTATAGTGGCCATTTTTTAATAAAGAAATATCCGACACAGTGTGAAATTGTCCTTCCTGTCTGAGATTCCAAAATAATAATCAGAAGGAACCTTTGTTAAGTAGAGATATTCCCATTCGTTCATGGCATACTGTGGCTGCTGATATTTTTGGAACGAAGTTGCTTTACGCGGTTTGAGGTAGGTGTTGACTGGTAGAAATCGTCACGTAAGAAAAAAGCGTTATGTCTCCTCCATGCGACTTTCTCTCTCTCTCTCTCTCTCTCTCTCTATCATATCCGAGCCTGTGTGACATACGATTCCGAAGGTGTACGAAACCATGCTTCTATATAACATGTGTTTAGATGATTATTTCCTTTTTTGGACACAATTTCTTATGTTTTTTTGTATGCCGAAGTTGGATTAATGGTTTAAATTGAATATGTGGCACGTCAATTTGATATAATATAACAATAGTATTATCAAGAATAAAATACCTTTTACTGTGGCGGAGAAGTTTGGAAAAAGGATATATAGGTATAGTATTGCATGGTATAATGACAATCAAATGTAATGGAATAGAAAACGTAAACTTTCAAACTATTGAGAAAAAAGAAAGACAAAATGGTGGATACTTTGTCCCCCGACCGCACACGATTTTTACCTGGATGAAAAGCAATTTTTGTTATTAGTAGATACTTTCTCAAAATACCCTTAAATTTGATGTGTAGATAACCAGTAACAAAATTTGTTTTGCCATTCATGGTAGACCAGGCATTTTCATAGTGATAATGCCCCTCAATTCGCAAATTTAGAATTTCTGCAGTTTCTTGAAAAGTGAAAATGAATTCGCCTACATATTCGCAATCAAATGGTTTCATTGAGAGACATGTACAAACTATAAAGACAATGTTAAAAGAAGCTCTATTTGACGGTGAAGATGTATATTTAACACTTCTGGAATACAGAAAAACACCAATCAGTCATGATATTCCATCTCCAGCACAACTTTTGTATCGCACTCTCAAAGGTCATGTACCTGTAACAGAGAATATTTTGAAACCATGTATAATATAACAAGTACCGATAAAATTGCCAATTATTCTTCGACTTCACTTATCATAAAATTTGATAGCGAGTAATTGTGAAGGAGAAGAATTTTTTTTTTGAACTAGAATTATTTATTTCAACTCATTCAGATACATAGAAAATTACAATTCATTACAATTGAAATTTTGAACATTGCATGAACAGTTCTGAAATACTATTTTCGAATTCGTTTGTTCATTTGTAGCATCTATTGGATTTCATTTCTTGTTGGAATCACCGACTAATATTTCGAACGCGAAACGATATTCAAACGTCAGTTATGCGTCAGAATTTCAGTTACCATGGATATCGAGCTCGTGGTATTATCATATACACTGTGTCCGTAAAGTATGGAACAAATTCATTTTTAGCTAAACAGGTCATTTTAAGAAATAATCCTGAAACACGTCGATTTTTGATGTTAATTTACCGTATTTTAAAATAATAATCTAATATACAGGGTGAATTACATTCGAGTAATGACGTCACCGTCATTTTTTTTTAATGGAACACCCCCATTTTGTCTCAATTTTCGGATTACTCTAGCTGAGTTGATTCCAAAAATGTATCACATGTTGATTCCAATTGGTACAGGGTGGACAAAAATACAATAGTTTTGTGTGTGCTCATAAAGTAACGCGTAACATTCTTTATTAGGTAAATTAACAATATTATCAAAAATACTTATTGTCTAGCGGCAATTGGTTTAACTGTAACACCCCGTAGTTTGCTACATGTTTAGAGTAATAAAAATGAGCTGTTTCCAAACATGTTTGGTACTTGTGGTCTAGCAGACAGAATATGACAAAAATATTTCTTATCTATTTATAAAAACATAGTCGTCTACTTTTGGGAAATGTCATTATTTGTTTAGTAATTTATTGATGTTCAGTGACAGTTTAGTACTACAATATTTTTGGTATTCGTGAATATTCGAATGATTGCTTAGATTTAATTGGAAGTAGAAATGGAGTTAAGTGTAAAACAAAGAATTGAAATACTTATGATGATTGGGTATGGAGACAGATCGCGAACTCAGATGGAAGTGTGCAATTTGTTTAATGATAAATATCCAGAAAGACCTATAACGCGTTAACAGTCAGTAAGATTGAAACGAAATTTCGAGAAATTGGTAATGTTGAAAATGTACGCAAATCGTCGTCCCCTGCAAATGCTGATACAGCATTAGATGTTTTACTGAGTTTTGAAGAAGATGCGCACTTCTGATCGTAAAGTTAGTCGCTATATCGGTGTTAGCAAAACAACGGTACACAAACTATTGAAGCTTGAAAATGGCATCCTTTATAAAATCAAACTCGTGCAAGAATTAAACGAAGATGATCCTGATAGAAGACTCCAATTTTGCGAAGAAATGATGGATAAATGTCACAGAGACCCTCTCTTGATACAAAACATTATTTTTCTGATGAGTCCACTTTCATGTTAAATGGTGAGGTTAACCGTCAGAATTGTAGATACTGGGCAAAAGAAAACCCCCACTGGATGCGTGAGCATCATACACACTACCTCAAAAGGTAAAATGTATGGGCTGGAATTGTACGAAATCGAATCATCGGACCCTACTTTTCGAAGGTGATTTAAACGGGGCAACGTACCTGGAGTTTTTAAGGGGGTATCTCGTACCTACTTTACGTAATTTGTTTCCCAGCAGACGTAATCCTGGAGGTTTTGATGAACGTTTATGGTTTCAACAGGATGGTGCACCTCCACATTATGCTGTAGATGTTAGAAGGTACCTAGATGAAATTTTTCCGAACAGGTGGATTGGTAGACGTGGACCCACTGAATGGCCAGCGAGGTCACCAGATTTAAATCCTTTGGATTATTTTCTGTGGGGCCATCTGAAGAATGTTATTTATAAAACGAAACCAGCAAATATTGCAGATGTACAAGAGAAAATTCGAACAGAAATAAACAATATTACGCAAGAAACCATACACAAGGTTCAACAAGAATTTGTACACCGTTTGGGTTACTGTCAAATACAGCAAGGGCTGCAGTTCGAACATTTATAAAGTCATGTATTCCAGCATATTCTGTCCGCTAGACAATAAGTATTTTTGATAATATTGTTAATTTACCTAATAAAGAATGTTACGCTTTACTGTATGAGCACACACAAAACTATTGTATTTTTGTCCACCCTGTACCAATTGGAATCAACATGTGATACATTTTTGGAATCAGCTCAGCTAGAGTAATCCGAAAATTAAGACAAAATGGGGGGTTCTATTTAAAAAAAATGACGGTGACGTCATTACTCGAACGTAATTCACCCTGTATATTAGATTATTATTTTAAAATACGGTAAATCAACATCAAAAATCGACGTGTTTCAGGATTATTTCTTAAAATGACCTGTTTAGCTAAAAATGAATTTGTTCCATACTTTACGGACACAGTGTATAATTCGCTGCAGGAGAGAATAATCAACAAAGCTTCAACCTCATTGGATTTGTTTCATCATTAGGAGCAATTTCATTGGGTTTTTGACAGTTGCGTGAAATTCTCATAGAAATATCAATAAAATTTTCGTGAATAATAAATATAGACAAAAATTATATTATGATAGAAATGTAAAAAACTTACCTAATTTAAAAACTGGAGACCATATGGGTTTGGAAATCAGCAACAGTTATCAAAGTTGACCAATATAGGCCACGATCGTTGTTGAATTAAATGGAAATGGTAGAATTTACCCCAGAAATAGATTTTTTTTAAATCCTCGAATTTTTCCCGTGCCACATCTGATATAGAGTATGGTTCGCCATTGAATAGTCATGATAATAATGGAAATCAAAATTATGAGAATGATGAAATGAGTGCAAATGTAAATAATGATATTTCAGAAAATGAACTAAGTGAAACACCAAATGTTAAAGAGGTAGGTAGTATATATACCGTCTTACAAGAAATTCTTGCCACCTTCAGAATTGTATTTAGTTTCAGTCTTTCACTGCCGATGCCTATTTCAAATATGTTGCAATTTGGTTCATTAGAAAAGGGGAATAATAATAAATAATAATAATACATTTATTGCACTATGTAAAAAGAGGAACATTACAAGCCAGTCACTTGAGAGAATCATACATAAGATCTTCTGTAGGAGAAGCGTACAAAGGTATAAGTTGAGATTTGTATAGATAAAATAAGACGAGTAAAACAAATTTGAAATTAGCTAGAAGGTATGATTAATATAATCGCCAGATTCGTATGGCTCCAGATTTATGAGTGTGTCTATTCATGATTTCATTAAAATTTTCTACTTTTTTCATTATTTCTGGTAGGTGGTTATAGAAGCGAATAGTGGAGTAGAGTGCACCTTGTTTTGTTTTGGAAAGGTGATGAGCAGGTACATTATAGTTGTTTATTTGTATTGTAGTATATATCATTCTCTATATGATTTAGAGGATTACGGGCAAGTCAGATTTGACATTGTTATGTTTGTACTGATCAAGAAATATATATTTGCAATACTAGTATATATTTTATTGAGATCAAGGCAGCACTGTAGAACACGCAGTTGTGTATTTAGGATCGAAATCGTTTGAGGAAGGACAAGCTTACGTGGCACTACGTCGAGTTGAGTCTTTGGAAGGATTATGTATTGAGAAGTTAGATTGCAACAAACTGACGGGAAAGAAACCTTGTAATAATGAGGCACTAAATGAACTAAATAAAATGAGAAATATTAAGTAACTAAATAATCAACTAAAAACTTGAAAATAAAATAATTGTTTTTTTTTTAGTTAAACGGTTTTATTGTAAAGAAACATTATAATGATGCAGATAATGTACTCAAAGCTAAAAAATAAAATAAGTAAAAAAAAATAAGTTGAACGGTTTTATTGAAAAATAATTAGGTAGGTACCAGGTACCAGTCATCACACTACTCTCCTCATCAATATAGAGCATTGATCAGACTAAAATAAAATCGTGAGGCACTATCATCGTGAGACATCACAGAACGATCATTTACATATTTACTCATGTTACGCTACGACCCACGATTTTTTTAGTCTGATCAATGCCCTATATTGATGAGGAGAGTGGTGTGATGACAGGTACCTGGTACCTACCTAATTATTTTTTAGCTTTTAGTACATTATCTGAATCATTATTATGATTCTTTACTTATTTTATTTTAGTTTCTGAATATTATTGGAAAACGGTCGTCCACAAAACTTAATTAGTTTTTGATTTGAACAAAAATTCGTAAACAGAAAAAAAAAATCATCTACAAAATGTGTTTTCCAAAAACTGATACCTGCAAATTGACAAATTTAATATTGATTATGCAATTTAGTTACAACATACCATTGCACAGGTTTTTGTAGATGAATAAATTACACGAGTAAAACTTTCAATGGCGTACCACAGGGCCCTATTGTGTTTCTTATTAACGTAAACGATTTCTGTTATATACCACTGAAGGGCAAGATATATAGATTTGCGAACGACACTGCCTTACTGAACTCAGATAAAGATAAAAATAGTACATACGGAAATGTACACGATCTGAAAATAAACAAATCGTATTTCAACGACAATAGAATGTTCGATAAAAAAAGGAAATAACTAAATTTTGGCACAAAAAAATTACATGTGGGGAAATTGAACAAGTAATATTAACTATCTAGCGTTGTTTATTAATGATATAGCATCCAAACTGAGGAAACTCGTCCCTATCTTCTACAGCATGCTATTTCTGCCTATTTATGTTCTCAGTATGTTCTCAGTATGTTTTACTACACAATGTTATGTATAGTTGTTTGGGGAATAATAATTTTCAATTATAATTTTTCATATTACTCTTTCAAAGGATCTATCCAGAAAACCAGAAGTAAACTTTCTAAAATATAAAAAAACAGAAAGACTTCTTCAACTAAAAAAAAATTGAACTGAAAAAAAACTTCAATACGAATTGAAAATAATACAGTTAGAAAAGCAGCATTTGAAAAATGGGAGTGACAAAACACATAAACTAACAGTGAACACCTAGTAAACAAAACTGAACCCCATAAGATCGAAGAATGTTTAGAAAAGTAAAACCTTTCGCCAAGTGAGGGTAAATAAGACATGGATCAAATATGAGATAATCCACTTCAAGAAACTTACCAATTTCAGCAGATGATTTATTGGTTTGGAAGTTTTATCACCAATTCAGGATATCAACCGACCTGTGTAATTATTCGAAAAGGGAAAATATGAGCCGACTACAACATAGTTTAAGAGGAAAGTGAGGAACATTGTGAAATATGTTATGAATTTTTCCGATCAGTTACATAAACTGTTATGTATTATAGAAAGACGATAAGATAGATTGGAATATCGTCGATGAAATTATTAGAAACATCAACCATATATAAAGTAGTAGTAGCAGCCATAATCGATTTTACAAATGATAAAGTTTAAAATTTAGTAGCAATAATCGGAAGTTTGAGCCACAGCAATAAACAACTCTAAAATATTCAGATGGTGAATGAAATGACGAATGAGCTTCAATTTGATTCTTAAATTTGAAGTGTCCAGGTCGAGCTGAATAAAAACTATAAACTTTGTATAACAAAATAATAATGTAGTCATTTGACCTCTGATCAGATTAATAAGTAGTATAAGATTTGTTGGCCTTTCATTCCTTATTACTCAAATTTGAATAACTCCCGTTTAATAAAAGGTGTAACTAGAGTATTTCCTGGTTTTATATACCATATTACCAATGATTATTATAGCATCCTTTAGAGATTAATAGTAATTAATGAAATTCATGACATCCCCGAAGAAACAGATGTATTTTTTTAAGATGTCACAAAGAAAGGATCACCGAATCGTAGATTCAAAATATATATTTTGAATTGGAGCACACTTATTGTAAATCCTATACTGGTAGGTGCATCAAAAATAAAAACTTGTGTTGGCAGCAAAGGTAAGCTTGATAACTCATATATCAATCATGCCCAGCAACATGTATATTGAGTAACAAGATAAAACATTCACCAGAATTACTAGCCAATAGCCAGTGGATTTCAATGAACTGAATTACGGCGTTATTTCAGTAGGATTATTATTAGGTTGCTTATTTAAGTAGTACAGCCAAGTTTGTTTTTATTAGTGAAACGAACTACCTCCCACAAATTTTCTTCGACTTGAGTATATAAATACACCCAAAATGAATCGGCATTCACAGGGTAGGATTGAGGAACAATTCGAGAAAAAATTGTTTTATTTTCGCTGGTTTCCTTTGTACTGTTTCTTGAGGTAAAGAATTAAGTTTCCTATTCTCAAGGTGGTGAGATCGGAATTTTGTTTGACGAGGTACGTGGGCTCTAATAATCTTAACCATGATATATATATATATATATATATATATATATATATATATATATATATATATATTTATTATTAGCACTCCATGCTTTTCGAAAATGGGATATGGGATCGTTTGCTGGATTATTGTTTAGGAACAGTTTCTTTTAAATATTAGCTATATCAATATTTCTGGTTCAACTGGAAATGAAAATATTTTCTTTGCGAATAAAACTCAAAATGCTCTAAATATATCATGAAAATCTTCAATATGCTAGAGTATTATCAATATATAGTTTCACATTGAATCCTGCCTGCCCGAATTTTTTGTTTATTTTTTCAATTCAAATCAGTTTATTTCCTTCAAATGACAAATAACAAATTTGTATAGGAATTGTCAAGAAAATACTTAATGCTAGGGGGACAATGACAAACATATAAGACACAATGTAAAATAAAAATATACCAAAGAGATACAAGAAATAAAATACAGTTCATTCTGTGAATTCATAGTGGATCATATAAAAACTCATCAAGTGTATAAAAACATTTATCAAGCAGAAAAGACTTCAGACTTCTTTTGAATGTTATAAGATCATTTTTGGATTTTATTTCTTCCGGTAGACGGTTGAAGATTTTTGGGCCCATGACATTTTGACTGATTTTATAGATACTTAGCCATTTTAGTGTGAATAAAATTCTTTCGACGAGTATTAATTTTATGGATATCACTGTTAAGTGTAAAGTCGTTTCTGTTGATGAAGATGTATATTGACAATTCATAAATGAATAGGCTGATAAGAGTTAAAATTTTATGATTGCGAAAAAGTGTTCTGCAGGAGCTGCTTTTGGGGTTTTGAATATGCATCTTAAAATGGCTTTTTGTTTGATGAAAACATTGTTGCTCAGTAATGAATTGTCCCACAAACAAACACCGTAGCGTAATCTAGCTTCAACTTGGGCATAATATATGCGTATCAGTTGATTTGAATCTAAAACAGTATTTAAGTTATTGAACATATAGATTATTGAACTCAGCTTAGAAACTAACTGTTCACAATGTGTGTTCTAGCTCAAATACTCGTCCATATAGATTCCGAGAAATTTCACTTCGTTGCTACAATGCTATAATTTAGTGCATCAACTTTATTTTAATAATTGTGGAAGCGAATCACCTACGTTTTCCCGGCATTGAAAAATAGATCCTGTGTATTGAAATATCTGGTGGCTGAAAATGAGATTTCTTCACATTTGCGAGATAATCAATGAGTTTCTTTAGTTGATACCAGAAAGCTGATATCATCTGCGTAGGCCGTAAATGAAGGATATGCTATTTCTTTACCAATATTATTGATATACAAAAGAAACAGAACTGGTCCCAGGATGAATCCCTGAGGCACTCCCATCTGAATCAGTTTCATTTCAGATGTACAGAAAGATAGTGCATTACCATTATCGAATTTAAGAGATACACATTGATATCGATCGGTAAGAAACGAAGAAACCCAGGTCAGTGCCTTTCCTCTGAGGCCATATCTCTCCAAATAATTTAGAAGTTTAGAGTGATTGACACAGTCGAATGCTCTGCTCAAGTCACACAAGATCGCAGCAGGGCATTCGCCTGTGTCAATGTTCCATATAACAAAATTGCGATGACAATATTTGTATATAATTATTTAATATACAGGGTGTCCCTGGACTTCCTCTTTTTCTCTCGGGTATGTATAGATGGGGTCAAAATATCACCAGTACTTCATATAACTTTTGTTCCTAAAAGCCTTCGTTACCAAGTTACGGGCCCTCAAAGTTACAAAATGAAAAATGTTTTTCTTTGATAACTTTCAAAGTGAATATTCAAAATCATCTAAATTTTGGTGATTGACTGAACAATTCCTTCGATGAGCTTTCATGCAGGAGTCAGTTGTTTTGCTACAAAGTCAGGAACGGACTACCCCCGATGGTACACACCCCAAAACTTTGAAATGACTGGGATTTGTCAATATGTTTTAACAAAACAAGGTTACCTGGACAATTTCCTGAATAAAAGTACTCGTGTGGGAAATCGATCGGAGCAACGATTTTTGATAAAAATGCATTTTTGTTCGACGACATCCAACCTGAGATGTCTACCATTATTCGAAAAGATTAATTTGTAATGAAAATATAAATGATAGGTACAATGTTCATAACGAATTTTTATCATGCAAACACGTTTACCTTACAAAACTCATGGTGTAAATAATCAATCGCAAGCCTCAAGAGCAAACAGAAATGCAAAATCCGCTACAAAAACATTTTCTTAGTCGGCGCAAACACCCTCTCTGCACTTAAATAGCATGCCAGGGTCGTTTCGTATGGCTTCACATTGTAATGTAATTATATTCAACAAGGTGTGAATAGGTGTAGCGTAAACGAGGCTTTTTAGATCCCCCCACAGAAAGAAATCCAATGGATTTAAATCCGGAGACCGCGGTGGCCATGAATATGGCCCACCTCTACCAATCCATCTATTGGGAAAAATCTGGTTCAGATGGTCCCGCACAATCAAACTAAAATATAGGAGGAGCGCCTTCATGCATAAACCACATATCTCTTCGGGTTTGCAATGGAACATGTTCCAAAAGTCCATTAAAATCGTTCTGAATGAACTCCAAATAACGTTCTCCATTCAATCGGTCATGTAGAACGAATGGTCCTATGAGATGGTTTCCTATAATACCAGCCCAAACATTCACGTTGAATTTCCGTTGGTGTTTAGTTTGCAATATCCCATGGGGATTTTCTTCGTCCCATATGTGGAGATAATGAGAGTTGATTACTCCATCTCTACTGAAACCTGCTTCATCAGTGAATAAAACTCGAGTAATAAAAGTCATATTCTCTCTTTGCTTATCCAGGAACCAATTGGCATATTCCAATCGTGCTGGAAAATCTTCAGGTGTCATGGCATGTACCTTCTGGATGTGATATGGGTGGAGCAGTTGTTCCCTAATTATTCTATGAATAGTGGACTTGGATGTATGGAACTGTTCTGATAGGTTTCTGATGCTCATTGAAGGATCATCAGCGACAGCTTCCAAAATATTTTCCTCCAATACAACGGTACGCACAGCCCTAGGAGCACCCTCACCACCTCGTTTTGGTAAAACTGAACCTACAATAATATCGAAATAAAACAACAGGCTCCAATTAATTATCCATAAGACATACCTGTCTCCCTCAAGCTGCGATCGATACGCTCGAACGTTCCTCTTGCCGGTAACGTTCGATTGGGAAAATGCTCGGCATACAGACGACGGGCTGCAGCATTACCAAATGCTCGTCCATACAATGCATGCATATCTGCATATTCGTTAAATGTAAACTTTTCGGCCATATCAAAACACTTCAAACTGTCCTATTAGAATATTGAAATACAATGACAACGCACCACTCAACAAAACAAAATCGCATTCCAGTTGTCATTTTTTATCCACAATAATTGTATCTCTTTCTACAAGGTGTTTCTGTCAACATCTGTGGAAGAAATGGAACATAAATTTATTCACCGGATATTTTTCACCTATTCATGTGTAGTCGTTTTTGTAGTTTATTCGTTTGCTTTTTATTAGTTATGTCTTCCGATGTGCGTTTTTTCAGCTAAATTTATCTTCGGGTTAAAGATTTTCTCCCATGAAATTATACTTATCAGTGAAACTCTTCATCCTCAACATTTAAGCGGTGAATACGAATTTGCAACCTCCAAATGTTGAGTTTCATGAGATTCAGATAACACAACACGAAACGTGCTTATTGCACGCGTACATACAAAATATGGACTGAATTCGATATTTCATAGTGGAGTAGCTTGTTAGTTCAAAAACACCACGAATCTTCATAACTTGATATTTCATTTGAAAAAATATCTACATTGTGAATGAAACTTTCAACTAGGTACTGTACTTTTTGTTTACGACTTTATTTTAGCATATTTTGTATTATCCCTGTTATAAATGTTGTTGAATTAACGTTAGCATTAGTATTTCTACTGTGAAAATTTTTCATTTCAAATAATGGTGGACGATAGGGTTTGATGTCGTCGAGTAAAACTGCATTTTTATTGAGACCCCTTGCTTCGATCGACTTTCCACACGAGTACTTTTATTCAGAAAATTGTCTACGTAACCTTATTTTGTTGAAAACTATCGAAAAATTATCTGTCATTTCAAAGTTTTGGGGTGTGGACCATCGGGGGTAGTCCGTTACTGACTTTGTAGCAAAACAACTGACTCCTGTATGGAAGCTCATCGAAGGAATTCATTTGTTTAGTCAATCACCGAAATTTAGATGATTTTGAATATTCACTTTGAAAGTTATCAAAGAAAAACATTTTTCATTTTGTAACTTTGAGGGCCCGTAACTTGGTAACGAAGGCTTTTAGAAACAAAAGTTATATGAAGTACTAGTGATATTTTGACCCCATCTATACATTCCCGAAAGGAAAAGAGGAAGTCCAGGGACACCCTGTATAATAGAAGTTAGGTGTTTGGGGTATGCAGAAAATGAAAAAATATGTATTTTACCCTTTCATTAGTTATAAACGCTACTAATTTTTTGATTGGGAACTGGGATTGTGTACTTCCATTAAAATTTGTATAAAGAAAATCTATTTTAAACATTTTTTTTACCTTGGTTATTCATAGGACCTTTATGGACCAATCCTCGTAGGATATATTTTTTGTTAAATGGAATAAAATTCACTAAATAGGTTTTTCAAATAGATGTTTGCTAAATGAAAGTTTCACTGTATACGGAAAAGTCCCTCTCATCAGATAGTTTGAATTGATATTTTTCACTCAGATAAAACCCATAAAATGGGCAGAAATATTTATTCAGCACATTTCGTGAGATTCTTCCACTTCGAAACGGTATATTTCCGATTTTACTCAGTGGTTCAGGGTGATTTTAAAATTCAAAAATGCATAATTTACTACATAAGGAATGAAAAGGAATAAAATAGTTCTTTGTTGTTTTTTGTTTCCATATTTCACTTGGAATTCAAAAGGGCGAGTATGTTTTTTTCTGAAAGCCCGAAATATGTTCGTCAATATATCGAAAAAAAAAAAGATCGTTATTTTTTATGGTGGTAAATTACACGTTATTATATATTCAATCAGCTGCTTGGCTATCGGACCCAGAATATTCTGATATGAAGTGCGCCCCAGAGGTATTAAATGTTTCTCGAATATTTGATAATATTAAAAAGTAAGGAATGTGCTGTGGTAGTTCTTATTACGCTTATTCAGAAAATCATAAAACCTCATTAATTGTGATTAATTGTGTGTCACAAATATAATATATTAATTTGGAGGAAATAAGAATTGAAACATGGAACGTAAAAACGATGCAAGAAGCTGGAAGTTAGAAGGAATAACACTAGAATTGGCAATAGAACAATAAATGAAATAAAATATGCAATATACTATCAGGAAAACAAAAGCAGGGGCAGTACGGGGTAGCTTCCATAGTCATGAAAAAATTAAAAACCAAAATAATAAATTTTAAGCCAATAAATGAAGGAGTAGCATATATGAGAATAGAAATGAAGCCGTTTCACCTGTCAATTCTTAATATATACAGTGCGCGGCTAAATTATGGAACAAATTCGATATTTCGCAAGCAATGTACTTTTGACAAAAGTCCTGAAAGTGGTCGATTTTTGTTTTTTAATGTCG
Source organism: Gonioctena quinquepunctata (assembly GCA_018342105.1). Taxonomy (NCBI): domain Eukaryota; kingdom Metazoa; phylum Arthropoda; class Insecta; order Coleoptera; family Chrysomelidae; genus Gonioctena; species Gonioctena quinquepunctata. Next base: position 16,662 of record JAFIRS010002114.1, read on the forward strand.
ATTTTTGAATGTATATTCTAAAGAGGTTATGTCACTGTTTTGAGGTGGTGACGTAATCGGTAATTTTTTTAAATTGAAATAGATGTCTTGTGATACTTCATCTGAAAGGTCTTTCATTACTGCATTCAATGATAATAAATAATTTGATTTAGTTGTACAGGCTGAACAAAAATTAATATTTTATTTCAGTAAGAGAATAACTTGATATCCAACAAAACACAACATTTAAATAAGATGTTCAAAATGATATCCACCAGTCTCTTGACAATAAGCAAATCTACGGACACATTCCTCTTGCACATTGCGAATAACTTCTGGAGTAATTCTGCTGATTTCGATTCTAATTCGATTTTCCAACTCCTGTAGATTTTGCGGCCTATCTACATAGACCTTCGAGTTCAAATAATCCCACAAGAAAAAATCCAGGGGCGAAAGATCTGGAGATCTTGGGGGCCACTCTCTCGGTCCGCGTCTACCAATCCACCTCCTAGGAAAACAGTTATTCAAAAACTCGCGAACATCACGTGCCTAGTGCGGGGGTGCACCATCTTGTTGCAACCATATAATTTCATTTGGTAAGTTAGGATTGTTGGCGTTTGGAAAAATATCGGCAAGGATAGGTATAAGTTCATTTCTTAAAAATTCCAAGTAAAGCTCCCCTGTGAGATTTCCTTCGAAAAAATAAGGGCCAATAATCCTGTCGTTTATTATCCCTGACCAAACATTGAGTTTCTGAGGGTATTGAGTATGCCCGTCCATCATCCAGTGAGGATTATCCCTACTCCAATATCTGCAATTTTGACGATTCACTGAACCATTTAGGCAAAACGTAGCCTCATCGAAAAACATAATTTGTTCAATAAAACGTGGATTGCGGTTACATAAATCCTGCATAATTTCACAGAACTCCATACGGCGATCGGGATCATCTCCATTGAATTGTTGATGTAGCTGTACTTTGAATGCATGATACTTTTCTGCTTTTAGAATACGGAATACAGAGCGTTGGGATAAGCCATGGTCTGCTGAAATTTGTCGTGAAATACTGTGAGGATTATTCTCTACACTCAATAGAACATCAAGTTTCACGTTTTCTACTATTTTAGGACGTCTAGCATTCGGAATATGTTTGACATGACCAGTTTCTCTAGAATTTTTCTCAATCTTACTTACTGTTGAACGACTGATAGGTCTATTTGAATACTTCGCACTGAACAAGTCGCATACCTCTTGCTGAGTTCTGGTTCTATCTCCGCATCCAATAAAAATTAAAATTTATATACGTTGTGTTTCACTTAAAGTAGCCATAGTTTACTTTCAGAACCTTTTCACTTAAAATATGAGGTGAATATTTCACAAAACGTCTTAAGTTGATATTTCAACTGACATTTACTTGACACTAACTTGACGTTTATGGCATTCATTTACGATTGTCTTTTTTATCCATTTTAGACCAGGAAATAGCGAACTATTCATATCTGGAAAGGATCCATTGGTATAGTAGAGCACTGAATCACTAGTCTGCCAGGGCAGTCTAGGGGATTAGAGCCTTGGCGGGAGCTCAAAGAAGTCAAATTTCGAATTTTTTTAACACTCTTTTATTAGCTTCATTTGTTACTTCCACTTCCACTTCCAATCGTCCGAATAATCTGAAATTAGGCACACATATCAAGGACCGACGACAATACAAGAATTTCAAAATAATGTTATAAAAATAATGTGAATCTTTAAATTTAATTTTTCTCCACTTGCAGTTGTCCGAATAAACTAAAATTTAGCACACATATCATGTACCGATGAAACTAAAATTTGAATAATAAATTATAGTTTTGAAAAAACTAAAGACACACGCTTTTATAGTACTATGAACTAAAAAGTGAAGAATAATCTTTGAAAATTAACTTTTATGTTAAAAAGGCTGACGGGGACCGATAGAGTGGCCCCCAAGATCTCCAGATCTTATGCCCCTGGAATTTTTCTTGTTGTATTTTGTTGGATATAACGTTATTTCCTTACTGAAATAAAATATTAATTTTTGTTCAAACAAATCAAATTATTTATTATCATTGAATGCAGTATTGAAAGACCTTTCAGATGAAGTATCACAAGACATCTATTTCGATTTAAAAAAAAATACCGATTACGTCACCATGTCAAAACCAGTGACATAACCTCGTTAGAATATACAATAAAAAATCGGCATTTAAAAACAAAAATCGACCTCTTCCAAGATTTTTGTCAAAAGTACATTGCTTACGAAATATCGAATTTGTTCCATAATTTAGCCGCGCACTGTATATATGCACCCACAGAAAGTGCGAAAGAAGATGTGAATAATAATCGTTATGAGAGGCTTAAACCAGAAAATGAAAACTTACAAAAAATTACCAAAAGAGGAAACAATGGCGAAAGACTATGGAATATAGCGATAAGAACGAACTATGTAATAAGCAGCACGATGCATAAACACCATACCAGACATAAACCTAACGAGCACAAAAACATCTCAGAGATAATAAGAAATAAAATACATAAAGCACACAAAGTCGTCTTCACAAAAAGTTCAATATAAATTGAAACACAATTGGTAGACCGACAGGCGAAAAACAACTACTTTCCTAGCAAATACCACGCAGAACGTTGAATGATATTTCACCTGACAATCCATGCAAACTTCCAGATAAATGGGTATTGTTCGCAAATGTTTCTTTCTGATAAGCTCGATTATGTTTAAATTCATGTCGTGTCCGCCTAACAATCCGCATACCGGTTTCAGGCTTTTTGGCCCTCATCAGTACGGAGTAGTCACCAGCCAGAGATCCGGAGCGCTCTGACCGAAGCGAGACACAACATAAATAAAATCATCATCGAGCTTAAAACATCTTTAGGTGCGTCGGAAAAGATAACTTTTAACCGGCGGCACCTAGTGACAAAAAGAAACACTCCATACATTTCTCCTACCTCGATAGGATTCTAAATAAAAGATTCATTCTCAGTAGGAGTGGCTCAATTGCACGACTGGCATATTTAATGAAAGAAAAAGCCATATGAAGGGAGAGAAAATAAGAAATGAAATGCATAAAGCACACAAAGTCGTCTTCACAAAAGGTTCAATATAAATTGTCGGTCTACCAATTGTGTTTATTAATGATATTATTTATTTTGTTCGATCTTTCATCTTAAACTTCTAAGTTAATACTTTAATAATTAATTTACTATTTTTGTTACATAAATTTAAAAAAATAACTCAATACAAAAAACCTTGCATTTACCGTTATCATATTACTCGACATAAAATCTGTTACAATAAAATTTGTTTGTGAGGCTCCATGAAATTTTTAGGGATTTTAGATAGTTTTTAGAACAATTGCCTGGAATTGCCTGGAATGGAATGATTTTTAGCCAGTAATTTTGCCAAGAGCTGTTGGCAACACTGCTCTGGACTGTATGGCACATGGACATGGAACACTGAGAAGCATTGGTTGAAGTTTTCTTTAACTGTGTTTGAAGTGTAGTGAACATTACCAATTATGTAATAGACATTTTTGATATTACTGAATAAGAAATAAAACAGGTGTACGATACAGACGTGTGTTAGTGTGCTCGTTACAAAATCCTCTGCAAATTGAAATTGAAGCATTATAGAGGGCTCAAAATCTCTCAGAAGAGAAGAACTGGATTTGGACGTGGGATGCAGCTAATAGAAAAATTGTATATCTAATCAGGTGGGCACAGAAATTATTATATTTCAATCAATTATATTACAATAAGCATTGCCATCAAATATTCTGCAGCTGCAAAAAATCAACTGTGCTACGAAAACTATCGACTTCTTTCTACACTATATTAGTAAGGGAGCTCATGTACACTTTCACAATATAGGATGTCAGAACAAACAATTAACGAAATACATCAGTTGCTCTTGAAATTGAACCAAAAATCAGATGACCAACAAAAAACACTGTCAGATATCAAAAAAGAGTTGAATTCTTTCAATACTCGCATACGTACGTTGGAAGAAGAAAATATAAAACTGAAAAACGAAGTGGAAGAAGTAGGTAGAAAATCACGTAAAAATAATATAATTGTTTGTGGATTGCCTTTATCTGAAACAGAGGAAGCATTAAATTACCTAAATGACATTCTAGGCACTAAAGTTGATTTTGTTAATCTAAACAATATATTCTTCATTCCGCAAAAGACTGGCCAGCATCAATTACTGAAAATAGAATTCATATCCTATTTAACCAAAGTTGAAGTTCTGAGCAACGTCCGTAAATTGAAAGGATTGGTGTCTCTATATTCGATGATCTGAGTCCAGCGGATCAAATTATCCATAAAGCCTTACGTTCGTATGTCACAACAGCCAAAAAATAAAGGTTTGAAAGCTACTATTCGACGAAACCACCTTCTAGTTAATAAAGAGGAATTCACTTTGGAACAACTAACAGCAGATTCTGATCTGTTGGATGCTTTTAGCACTAACAAAGAAAAAACTGTGGAGGAATTCAAGGTTAGGAAAGGTACAGACGTCCCGAAAAGAACTATAAGAGAAATTCGTTCCAGAATCGCCAAGGGTTCATCCTCATCTCAACAGAATTGACATTATGTATATAAATTCAATCATGGTATTATATTCGATTTATAATTGACCATATCAATAAGGACTTTTTATTTTTTTATTTTTCTTCTTTGTCCAATTCAGTTGCTAAAATTATCTCTTTCCATTTATTCAAAGATAAAGTTCATATTAATCAAAACTTGAAGTAATAATAAAAATATATATATGTATTCTACTTTTGCACATGTCAATGTTCGATCTTTAGTCCCTCATTTGAATGATTTACATCTGGTTATCAAGGAGAAAAAGTATGACGTAATAGGTCTCACTGAGACATGGTTACATCCAGAAATCCCAGATAGAGCATTAGTATTGCACTATTTGGCGATGTTCTGGATGTACCAAATTTTTCTTTAACCTTACAGGGATTCAGGATTTGGTACAAACGATACTTGTTTGGTCGACAATGATTTTTGATATTCTTTGTTTTTGTTTTATTTTATTTTATATCGATTTCCAATTAAATTCATGATTTTTTGTTATAATATCCTTATATACTCCTAATCTTTTGTTTATTTCTTTACTCAAGGGAGCTGTGGAAGAATTGGCTTTACAGCCTAACAGTTTTCCTATTATTCACTGAATATGAACCTAATGTTAAAATTAAAGTTTAATGTATTGTATCATTTGGTGAATAATAAAATGTATTATTATTATTATTATTATTAAGTAAATGAGGTAAGTATTACATGAATTAAATGTATTAGCGAAGTCCAGAAACATAATATAACCAAAAGCATACATTTTTGATAGAGTGTTCGAATCTGTAATGACATGGTCAAACTGTATCATTGAAGTTTCTTGAAAAAAAGACCTGTTTTCTTTATACATTTTTCCATTAGGAACTTTGTTAGTTTTCAGATTATAGGGAGTTGGAAAATAAAATACAACTACTCATGTTTTCCAACAGACTTATGCGAACTGAAATGTATTGACTCTTCAAATAGAAGAATTAGGTTTGTGATAAAACTGAAGAATCACTGTGTAAATTAAAATTTTTCTAAATATAATTTCAACCAAATGTTCCTTCCTGGAGATACAATTGACATTATACATGAAAAACTATCTAATCAGATTGAAATTATCTTCAAAATTGGTGGTTAGTATATTTCACATCGAATCTGTTTCATGAGATGACATTTTAATTTCAGTACCCTGAGAAATATAAAAGCCTAGGAAGTTATAAAAAAACTTCATTTTTACAGAATAAATTCATGGAAAAGTTTCACTCAGAAGAATCTCCATTTAGATTACATGATAAAGATCCTAAAGGAATGATGCATTCCTGGTAGTATAAAGATTAAAAAAAAACTCCATTTAAAATACCTCTCCAAATTTCCAAAAAAATACAAAAGGTTTCAGAAAGTGATCTCTGAAAAGGTTTTATTTACAGCGATTCAGTGCGCAAAACGTTTTGGAATGTTCTGTTGTGTTTATGAAATGGCTATCAAAAAAACTTAGGACAAGTTCTTTTTGTGACATCCCAGGGACATCCTGAAAATCGCCACCTACGGCGGACATTGGCTGTACTATAAAAGTTATATTCATGTATAAACAGAACATCGCAGTTGATGTTCAATGACTCAAAATCTCATATATTTAACATCTTTGATATGTTTTTGTGCTCGCTGGGAAGGAACAATCGATTTGAAACTAACTTCCCGGTGAGTCAGAAACTTGAAACTTCAACATAATTCAGAACTGGATGACAAACAAACAGACATATATGATCAGGTGTAGAGAAATTGAAAACATAAATTGTCCACATAATTTCATCAAGATGTTCAAAATCGATTGCAAAATTTCACACACACAAGACTAAAAAGCAGAAAATAATTATTGAATGAATGTGATTTTTTGTGGAGGAACAACGTTTTTTAACATTTTTTTGGGTAACCTTCCACAGTCTGAAATTGAAAATACAGGGTGTAACTGAATAAGTGTAAAACATTTAAGGAGGTGATTCCTCATCGAAAAAAAGATAGGATCTTTCATATAAAGAAACTTCATTGGAGCATCCCTTGTTAAGATACAGCCCCTTAAAGGGGGTACATAAAATTTGTATAACAATTTTTTTCACAAGCACTGAAAAGTTACAATATTGAAATTAACCTGACGTTTTGTACTACCAAAAGACACTTAGCCAGTAATTTATTTGGTTTACCCCATGGTTGTAAGGGGTGAAAAACGCAACCCCTAAAATTTATTTCCAATGTAACTTTTGTCTTATTATTTGTTTACATTTAAAAATTTATTTCCGATAGCCTGTTTCATTCTAAACAAAAAATGTCTCTTGGGTTTTTTGCCCAAAATAAACCAGTAAGCAGCAAAACATTATTTTACGAACAACTACAGAGATACATCGTCATAAATGCGAAAATACGAAACTAATCTATCTAGTAGGTCGCTATTAGCGATAGTGACAATTAAATTGGTATGACGCTGTCAGTTTGGGAATTTTCGAAATTGAATTAATACTAATTGTGTGTTGTTGTTCTGTTCTTAATTTGTTACTTTAATAATTCACTTGTTAATAAAATGGCATACACAAATGAGGAAATGGCTGATATGCATTACGTTTACGGTCTGTCGCAGGGAATGGGTTAGAAGCTTCTAGAAGATATGCTGAAATGTATCCTCAACGGCAGCATCCTTCACATAGAATATTTGCTCGACTTCATCAACGATTACGAGAATATGGTTCATTCGACAAAAGAACGCAGGATTGTGGTCGCCATCGAAAATACGAACACCACAGCTTGAGGAAGCAGTACTTAATTTGATTGAAGAACAACCTACTACCAGTACTAGAAAGATTGCTTTCCAGCTAAATGTTGATCATATGACGGTATTTCGAATTTTAAAGGAACAACTCTTATACCCTTACCATCTGCAACGAGTACAGGCACTGTTACCCGAGACTTTCCGAACCGTCTTGAATTTTGCAATTGGATGCTGGAAATGATTAGAAGAAATTGTGACTTTCTGAAGACGATAGAATTACAGACGAATGTAGTTTTTCTCGGGACAAGATTATTAATTTTCATAATTACCACATATGGGCTGATGAAAACCCTCACGCTATTGTCGAAACTAGCCATCAAGAACAGTTTTCTCTTAACGTGTGGCTCGGAGTTATTGGGGATGATTTAATTGGGCCTCATTTTCTACCTCCTCGATTAAATGGTGAGGCATACGTTCAATTTTAAGAGAAGTGCATCCAGTACTGCTGGAGGAAGTTCCTTTGGGCGTCAGAAGGGATATGTTTTTATGCATGATGGGGCTCCGCCCATTTTAGTCAAGTAGCACGTCAGCATTTAACTGAAACATATGCAAATCAGTGGATAGGTCGAGGAGGACCACATAAATGGCCCGCTCGATCCCCGGATCTCAATCCTCTCGATTTCTCTATTTGGGGCCATTCACAGCATTTGGTATATCGTACTCCTGTTCGCGATGTAGAGGACTTAAGAAACCGCATCATCGATGCGTGCAGGGTAATCAGAGAGACTCCAGGAATATTTGAGCGAATACGTGGCTCAATGCGCCGACGTCTAGACGCATGCGTAATGTTTGAAGGTAGACATATTGAACATTCACTATGATTTCTACATGTTGTGTGTTTTGTTATTAATAACTTAGTTTTGTTTATTACCCTTTAATCGTTTAATGCAGGTACTAACTACAAAATAACAATAAATCCAGTTCGCATTTATGACGATGTATCTCTGTAGTTGTTCGTAAAATAATGTTTTGCTGCTTACTGGTTTATTTTGGGCAAAACCCAAGAGACATTTTTTGTTTAGAATGAAACAGCCTATCGGAAATAAATTTTTAAATGGTAAACAAATAATAAGACAAAAAGTTACATTGGAAATAAATTTTAGGGGTTGCGTTTTTCACCCCTTACAACCATGGGGTAAACCAAATAAATTACTGGCTAAGTGTCTTTTTGGTAGTACAAAACGTCAGGTTAATTTCAATATTGTAACTTTTTCAGTGCTTGTGAAAAAAATTGTTATACAAATTTTATGTACCCCCTTTAAGGGGCTGTATCTTAACAAGGGATGCTCCAATGAAGTTTCTTTATATGAAAGATCCTATCTTTTTTTCGATGAGGAATCACCTCCTTAAATGTTTTACACTTATTCAGTTACACCCTGTATAATCAGGAAAATCTATACAAGTGTAGAAAGGGCAAACCAATTAGTTCACCCCGATAGATAGATAGATAGATATTTATTTGCCATTAAAGTGTTACAGGGAATTAAAAAAAAACATAAAAACATTTTTCCTTGATTTAAAAAATAAGGAAAAGAAAAAAGACAGAAAACATTTTTCCTTGATCAACAGACAGACAAGCAGACAGACATTTTTAACATATAGTATTAGGCACTACACAATTTACTCTCTGAGACGATTGCTATGCATAAAAAAATTCCTTCAGGTTATAAAAACTTTTTTCGTCTAAAAATATTTGTATTTTCTTTTTGAAAATATTGAAAGTTTCAGCAGATCTGATTTCTAGCGGCAGTTTATTATAAATTAAGCTTTCTGCACAGTAAGGTGACTTTTTGAAAGTATTTGCACTATAGTTTGAAATGTGGATTTCTTGTGCTTTCCTGGTCTGATATCTATGCACATCTTGATTAAGCGTCAATTTATTTTTATGAATGAAACAGAAAATTTTTAGAATATATATTCCGGTCACAGTAAGTATTCTCTGTTTTTTGAAAGTCTCTCTACAAGATTCTCTGTATTGCAAATTATATATGATTCTTATAATCCTTTTTTGTAGTACAAAAACTCTGTCAATATTAGTAGATTGGCCCCATATTATTATGTTATAACTTAAGATTGAGTAGACAAGTGAATAATAATACGTTTTCAACTCACTTTGATTAATTTGTTTCTTTAATTGTAGAATAGCGAACGTATTTTTTGCAAGTTTGGACCATAATAATAATAATAATTTTTTATTATTATTATTATTATTATTATTATTAATGAGTCTACTTCTCGATGGAACGTTAGGTTACTATCAATGGTTGTTCCAAGAAATTTTACACGATCGCTGGTTTCAATATGGCTTATATATGGCAGAATATTTGTCTTAATCAGTGAGAAAGGCATAAAAACGTTTTTTTCACATTCATGATCATAGTAAAAATTCAAAAGATACTTCTCTATATAGTTTTTGATTGACGTTTTGGCGACTATATCTGCCCCCGTTCTCAAAATCTTCTGAATCTCCTTTAATAGTGTGAATAATTAGATTTTTTCTCTTGCAGAGTCTTTGTAGTTTTTTCAAATGACGGATGTCAATTGAGATCTGCCATAAAATTTGAAAGTGACGTATTGTTCATTTGATATATGGGGTGTTGTTCAGATCAGTTTATTAGCATTCTGCCATTTCTCACTTCTTCTCTAAGGTTACCTGTGGAAGGTTACCAAAAAAACCATGTCAGAAAATAATTATTTAAATATTTTTTTAATTTCTCTATCACGTTTTTAAAACGGACTATGAAGTAAAAAATAATTTCTCCCAGCCACATACAGATTCCTAACCCCATACAGATTGTCCTGAAAGTTTGTGATTGTGAATTTTTAATAGCTATGAAAATACTTGTAAGATTCAAAACTAAAAACGTGGGGCATGCAATGGATAATAATGAGTGTATGGAGTAGCTGTATTTGAGAATATTCACAGTTCATATCGTTTGCAATGCAATAAAATTGTTAGTGAATTGCATGCGCCCCACGTTTTTCATTTTAAATCTTTCAAGTATTTTCATAGCTATCATAAATTCACAATTTTCAGTGGTTAGGAATCTGTATGGGGTTATAAATCTGTACGGGGCTGGCATAAATTATTTTATAGTTTATAGTTTCTTTTAAAAACGTGGTATATTGAAAACAAATTAAATAATTATGCTTTTTCAAACTGAGCAGCTCGGATTTTTGTCAAGAAGTAGAAAAGTCTAGTCCATTCCCCAAAAAGTAACAGTTTTGCGTTGTGAATATTGAACCCTGATTTAAAAAAATTAATAATAACTATTAGTATGGATATAATTTTCACAGGAATTTTCAACCCATAAATATTTTGGTATTCAGAAACATGGAATGAAAAGTTTCACTCTAGGAGATACATTATGGTCCTTTACAAATATTGATATTATAGCATCGATACCTTCAAAATTAACAATCCAATGTATTTAGTAAACCCAATATTCATGTACAGAGATCAGTAACTGAAATCTGAACTTTCCTGGAATTCCCGAGCAAAATGAGATAACGAAGTCCAAGGTCACAGCATCCCGAAGATCGATATTCACTTCAAACTGATGGAAATTCGCGAACCAAAAAATCCTTCGAATATCCCCCCTACCGTACATTGATTGTTTTTACAAATACTTGCCGGAGGACTACAACAGGATCATATTGTTTTCATTGGAGTTCTTCGGCATTCCAAGAAATAAAAAATATTCGGAATGCCCAATGCAGACATTTAAAGGTTAAAAACAGTCCTAATCGATTACACTTCTATTAATGAATACAGTATAGGAAATGCATTGCGTGGGTATCATGTACTGCGAATTATCTTGAACTGTGTTATAGTTAATTCAGTACATCTGCATAATAAAAACTTACAGAACATTTTGTTATGTGGACGTCGCGACGCACGACGCAGATGCTTCCACTCCGACGACAGCGGGCTCACTGAAACTACTGAATGCTGAAGTTATTGGCGCGGCGCAGGAATAGACGCGAAATACCTGTACAATTTGTGTTGCATTAACAAATAAATAAGAGTGTGAACGAGTTTGCCGCATACAAGATATTTTCACCAAAATCAACAAATATTATGTGATCCATTTGTTTTCAGTTTTTAACAAAGTATTAAAGGTTTTGAGCTGCAACATCGTTTAGTGTGGACGTATTTGTCAAAAACGCAGTAACTTTGACGAAAGCAATCATTATGTGTCCATGTCTAATTTATTTATAGTAATTAAAAATAAAATGTTCCGCTTTTGGTGGTACGCAACATGTTATCAAATAAAATAGGAAGTTGAAAAAATAAGTCAAGTACGAGTTTGACAAGCGCACGTAACGTTCCATGTGATATACTATTTTATTTACATGACTGAAAAAAGAAGTGCGATGTTTTCAGGGTTGATATAAGTAAAGCGTTTGTTTAGTCTCTCAGAAACGGCTGAACATTCAAATATTTATTATCAGTATCTTGGAAAAAAAAAATGTGTGCGGTCGGGGGACCCCGTCAGGAACGAAGTTCCTTACGCTTTTTTTTTCTCTTTCGATACTCTTTCTGACGCTGAGCATGTGATTTCACTATTGTCTCTCTGTATTGTATATAAATATAGTAAATAGTAAACACTCGAATCACATGTACATTAAACGTATGTAAACGGTAAATACTTGTATCAAGTTATACAATTTTATTAACTTACTTTTTTTATGTTTGTATTACACATACTTGCTGCACTTTCCATTTCTCGAATCTTCATTGCAAAATTGCAGTAATGAGACAATATAACTCACGTATGATTTAAAACAAATAACAAATATATTTTCTACTTTGCTCCGAAATCTTACATGCGCAATAGAAATATTCAATTCCACAACGCTCATGTGCTACAAATACACGAATAATTTCAAAGAACGGAGCTGCCGTAAAACGAGGGATTATCAAGCCAAAGGTCCGGGGTTCAATCCTCAATACGCCCATATTTTTTATATTTATTTATATTTTATGTTTGCTGTGAGTACTAGCATTTCAAACACATTTCATTCGGTTACTCAATTGGCCAGATTGTTTATATTTGTATATTTTCGTCACGTAAGGAAAAAGCGTTATACTCCCTCTATGGTTCCAAACGATCCAATAAACCAATTAATATCGAGGTAGCAAAATATGTTGCCATCAATCTCATGTATCCACCATATTGGGTTTATTTTTTTCTCAATATTTTTCCCTTTGAAAGTTAGCGTTTGCTATTCCATTACATTTGATTATCATTATACCATGCGATACTATACCTACATATCCTTTTTCCAAACTCCTCCGCCACAGTAAAAGATATTTTATTCCTGATAATACTATTTGTTATATTATATCAAATTGACGTGCCATTAATCCAACTTCGGCATACAAAAAACACAAGAAATTATGTCCAAAAAAGGATATAACCTTCTAAACACATGTTATATAGAAATATAAAAAGATATCTTCCACGTATTACCACTCAACGATAATATCCGACTTGTATTCGCATATATATCCTAACACTCATGTATCATTTTAAATTTCCCGCATGCAGAACAGCAGTTCGGATGGTTTCGTACACCTTCGGAATCGTATGAGTAAGGGCTAGACACTTGTCGCACATACTCGTATATAATAGAAAGAGACAGACACAGAGAGAGAGAAAGTCGCATGGAGGGGGCATAAGGTTTTTTCTTACGTGACGATTTCTACCAGTCAACACCTGCCGCAAGCCGCGTAAAGGAACTTCGTTCGTTAAACGGGGACGATAACCACTACCTGCGACAGGGTCCATGGCCAGTATCTGAAAAAATCCAGTACAGCTCATCCTTCACGACAATCATAATCTGCAATAAGAGACAGACATCTGTAACATTCTCCTAGCTAGCCATAATTTCATTAAACATGAAAAATGTCTTATTTCTCAAGACAGCTGACTACAAAAACCTATACAATAGGTGTATGTTAGTCGCATATCCATAAAAAAACAACTACTTCCCTGGCTAATGCCTCGACGGACGTTGAATGACATCCGATGGATGAACGTGCAAAGTCCTACAAGGTACTTTGCAATTTGCAAATGTTTGTTGCGAAATGGATCAATATTAGCCTAGAGACCGATTTCGGGGTATTTACCCCTCATCAGTACAGGGTGGGTCAAGCAGACAATGATTAATGTCTGCGTTGCCTGACTGAAATAATCAATATCCATTCAATTTCAAAGCATTTGCTGGAATCGAATTAGCAGAACGGAGCTAACGCCATCTATAAACAACTAGTGCAACTAAAACATTACCAATGAATGTCATCCTGAATCCCAGAAATCTGTAACATTCTTGATAGCCAGCCATAATTTCTTAAAAATTTGAAATGTCTTATTTCTCAAGATTTCGCAACAAACATTTGCAAAGTACCTTGTAGGACTTTGCACGTTCATCCATCGGATGTCATTCAACGTCCGTCGGAGCATTAGCCAGGGAAGTCGTTGTTTTTTTATGGATATGCGATCAACATACACCTATTGTATAGGTTTTTGTAGTCAGCTGTCTTGAGGAATGAGACATTTTTCATTTTTAATGAAATTATGGCTTGGCTATCAAGAATGTTACAGATTTCTGCCTCTTATTGCAGATATTTATATCCTGGGATTCAGGATGACATTCATTGGTAATGTATTAATTGCACTAGTTGTGTTGAGAAGGCGTTAGCTCCGTTCTGCTAATTCGATTCCAGCAAATGCTTTGAAATTGGATTGATATTAATTATTTCAATCCGGCAACGCAGACCTTTCCTGAAACAAAAATAGCATCTAAATCTAAAATAGAAAAGGGCTATTAAAGAACTGATTCACATAAAAAAGAACCAAAACACAATTATCGATAGATGGAATATAAATAATATCAGTTAAATGTACCACACGATTATATAATTAACGGAAATCAAATATAAATGATTTCCCGCTTCCCCAAAATAATATGAACAACAATAACGCCATCAACTCCCATTCGCAAACAAGTACGAGCCTAGACGTAACTGTCACATCCACCAGGTTCAGTCAACCAAACCGACAAAATCAAAACATTAACCTCAAATCAATGAATATCGAGAAGAAATTATTTATCGTAATCGTATGTAGAGTAGAAATAAAGAAACACAAAAATCAACCCAAAGCGTAGAGCGGCCACCTGTAGAAATTCTTCTATAATTCTGATAAAAGTCCGAACTATACATAATTCAGAGTTAAGTCAGAATTAATGTAGATGAATGCATGAATACCCCGTGGGTCTCTACCTTTCGTATCTAGGTACGACCTAAACCAGAAAAATGGATGATTCTTCAGAAGTAACTAGGAAATAGTATTATATAGGTATATAGATCTATAGGCTCTTTTACCGAAGATAGGGAATGCTCATAGAGAATTCTATCTCAATGAGAATGCTGCATTTGCCACCTACACTAATTGAGTGGACCGCCATTGAGTTTGTCTGCACTGGCGTAGCGAGAAACAAACCCAAAGGCAGTCCACTTAATTTGCGGAGTAGGTGGCAAAGGCAGCATTCCCTATCTTCGGTAAAATAGTGTCCAGATCTGTGTACCTATATATAGTACTTGATTTTCTACTTACTTCTGAAGAATCATCTATTTTTCTGGTTATAGGTACCTAGATATCTGAAGTTTCTGGAAAATATTCCCCTAGAATCCAGGCACAAGATATTATGCCAGCTAGGCACGACTTTGAAGTGACTTATGAAGTGGTTATAAACAACCACCATATAATCACAACGAACAGGCCTCAACTAGAAAGTAATGCATCAGTTTGGTATACTGATCGTTCTAAAATGGACGAATGTGCTGGAGTGGGAGTAACGGTTCCTAATTTTAGGCTCTCAAAATCCCTAGGCAAAGCAATTTTTCAAGCAGAAACCTATGCTATAGAAATTTTCGCCCAATAATGCCTTGAAAGAGACTTCAGGGGGGCAAAGATCTATATCCTATCAGACAGCCAAGCAGAACTAAAAGCTCTAAAGTCCCACACTTGTGAGTCTAGACTGACTTGGGACTGCAAACTCTCCCTAAGACAACTGGCTACGAACAATCAGGTTACTATGATGTGGGTGCCAGCTTACAAGGGAATCAAAGGCAATGAAGAAGCGGACAGCCTTGCCAAGGAAGGCGCAAACACTCAATTTTCTGGCCCGAAACCCTTTTGTGGTCTTTACAAAGCCCACATCAACGAAGAGTTTCGGGGCTGGGAAACTGATCAAATTGAAACCCACTGGCATAAGGTTCCAGGACAAAGACAAACCTGAACAGCTTCTCGAGTTGGAAAAGAAAGGCTTGAAACTGGTAACAGGACTGCTCACCGGACATTGTCCTCTGAGCTATCACCTCAAAAAAATTGATAGATCAGACAGTGAACTGTGCCGTTACTGCGAGAACTTCGCTGAAACTGCAGAACACCTGCTTTGCGACTACCAAGCGCTGTTTTGCAAAAGGATTATGTTCCTCGAAGGGTTTTCACTAACGCCCTCAGACATCAGGAACTTAGCTCCCAGAAAACTGATACGCTTCGCAAGGAATCTCGGAATCCTGGATCTTGAATAGATGAAGGGCAATGTAAAAAAGATCTTACAGGTCGAGGTACGGAGAGGCTGGAGAGCCATATCGACCCCCTACCCCTAGGTACGAAAGCGTAGACACCCCACCCAAGTAGCACAGAGTCATAAAATTAACTTCTTATACCGTCTTAAAGACCACGTATTTTATGTTTTAGAACCAAAAAGTTAATGTTTTTAATTGGTTAATACAAAAAGAATTCTCGAAATGAAGTTGTACTGTGGTTTGTATGTAAATAAATTGTATGTGTCGTTAAGTAGAACGTAAGAGCAGTTTCTGTGAGGTTATTATGACAATGAACATATGTGGTTCTAATGAATAGATTTTTGAAACGTTTCTACGACTACATATTGTACTCATGTAATGTAGTTTTATCAACTGATGAACTTTGGTCGTAATTATTACATTATGTATCTATGGTTAGATTATTTTGTTTTTGTTTGTTATGTTATTTTTGTTGGATAGGTATATTGTGTTATGTATGTAGAATATTCAGTTCCGTATGAATGATTAAAATGCCAAAACAAAAATCCAATCTGCCTTACAAGAGAACTGGAGCGTATAGAAAAATATAAAGAGGAAGGATGAGTGCCTACCCCAAAATTAACATCTGAAATAATTAATCAGTCTATCGGGACACTGCAAAAAAATGAAGTTCATCCAGTTCCTTCAATTGTTTCCACAACGAGGAAAGACATGAATAATATGTATGTGCACTTCGAGTGATAATTAAAAAATATTTAAATATTCAACATCAACATAACCTCTATTGTGAATGTCAGTTATTTTCAGCGTTTTCCATTAGGCGGAACTAGCGGAATGCTTATGCATTCAGTGTATATCTTCTTCTGTTTTGATAGCGTTACGACGTTAGTGCAACTTGCTACTTGTGGTCATAGCGACTACATTACAACTTTTTTATGTAAGATATTGCGATGTCTTTGAGACACTCGTAAACTATTCTATGATAGTACATACCGGAGTGGCCCTAGGGACATGGACACACCCACCGCCCTAATAAAAAAGGTGTATGTGTCGGGATGAAAGGAAACTTTTATCTTTCCCAGGCGAGTGTGAAGCGATGCTATAGCCTCTCCACCCGCAAGACCGTTGGGTGCCTACTCGTGGCGGGGCTGTCTCTTACAGAACCCGATGGATCTAGAGGGGGAAATCCTCGATAAAAGAACCTCTTAGAGACATACACCTGGTATGTAGGGATGGCGACCCTGGGAGTTCTCTAGCCAGGCCTTACCTTTCTTCAACTAGACTTGGGTAAGTCCTTCTCACTTTCAACTTTTCTGTCGGTCTCTCTTGACCAACTCTTTTTTTCCACCCCTGATGCTATTAGAGCATTCGAGGGCAAAAGGGGTCTCCACTTTCTCACTACAAAGACACAGGGGAGGCGGCTGTGTCTTCTCATCTTCCAGTCACGTCCACCTGGGACACGGAGGCTGGATGGGATTACCGCGTCCCCCAATCCCAAGGTGTAGCTCCATCGCGCCGAAGGGATGCATGGCACAGGGGTGATTAAGTGTGCTTCAAGCGATGCCCGCCGGAACGGGCAACCCGGCGGGGATGACGCCTTACCCCTGCATGCCGGGCTCTGCAGGGGCGGACTGAATTTCCCTTGCTACTCGTGGGAACAACATGAACAAAAATAATGAAAAAAACAAAAAACAGACTGGGGTCCTAACCAGGATACAAGGGGCGCTCACAGAAGGAAACAATAATAGAAGGAATTCAATCGGTTCGAGTACCGGACATAAAGTGAATGAACGAGCCGGGGAAAACAGTAAGGCACTGACAGATAAAGTGACTAGGAGTAATTCAGCAGGATCGCCCAGGGATGTAGGAAAGAAATCTGGAACAACATCTCTCCATAAGAACGTAGCTGTGCTGGATGTGAAGTGGGAAGAGGATTCCGAAAGGAAAAGGAAGAGGAATAGTATCGGTGAGGAACGAGGGGCGAAGAAAAGGGGATGGCAGCTAGATAAATTTAAAACGCTCACCAAGCATGTGGACTCTATTGCCAGGGAAATGAAAATGAGAACCAGGGACAAGCCTGAAGTGGGAGACGGCATTGGTGACCTGGTGGACATGTTGAGCAGCATGACAAGCCAGCTCATGACCAGCGATATGCAAGAAGCACTTATACATTATGGAACAGACGAACAGGTTAGTACAGCTGAGGAAATCGGCGGCTCTCCAGAGGCAGGCAACGAACAAACAGTGAAACCCGTCTGCACCTGCATGTGCACGTGCTTAGCTTCGAGGCTCAGTTCACCGGAAGATCTGCGAGACGTTTACGATTACGAGGGTTTTGAACAAGTAGGTAGGCTGCAGTGGGACAAGTCGGTCTTCACTAATACGGGGGTCATCGTGGGAAATCCTCTCAACACGGACGACTCGGTGGTGAAGGTGGTCATGGTAGAACCGGACGACCCAGGAATGGATAACAGCATCCAGAAACTGTATAGGGACAAGTTCCCTGAGCTCGCCAAGATAGGGGGGGATTTCGAGGTAATTGAACAGACAACAAGGGTCAGAGGAACCGGCAACTGTACCAGAACGAAGGTAATCAGGATAGCGCACAACGGGACCCCCCCAGGACTGTGGCCTTTATTGGAACAAATCAGGAGTGAAACTACTGGCGACGCAAGTGTGTGTATTCATCATGTAAAGGGTATGAGTGTCGATATGCTCCGCAAGATGGTAGAGTGCGTCTTCCATGGGAAAAAAACAAGGGTGGACATCTACACGACGTCCCTACCTAAGGGGAATCCCAGAGAGAGGAGCACCTACGGGGGAATAGTAACGCAGGCAGACGGAAGGCTGTCATATAGTGACGTATTGAGCAAGCTCAAAACAGCAGTCGGTAGCACCGACTACGTAGAAGCGATTAGGGAATAAGGAGCACAAGGGACGGTAACCTGCTCCTCACACTGGATAGAGATCCTGAAGCACTGGGTGCGATAAATAAGGCTCTGGGAGACGAAGGATCCCTAAAACAAGGAGGCTAGGGGAAGATCCCTCTGAATCAATTAATCTCAGGGGCATGTCAGGGGACGTTACTGAGGATGATATCATCGGTGCTATCAGATCAAGGATTGGGATATGGAACCAAGACTGCAAGCTCAGCCGCATAAGACCACTCGGCAATCAAACCGCAGCGGCTACGTTAACCCTCCCGAGAGAACATGCAAGGGCACTGATGAAATATGATACCGTCAGGTCTTGTTCGATGCCAAATTGAGAGACGGGTGAACGTGCCCAAGTGTGCAAGGTGCTGGAGTTATGCACATAAAAAGGAGGCTTGTGAAGGGCCGGACAGGACGAAGAGCTGCTATAGATGCGGGCAAGAAGATCACTCCGCCGCCAACTGCAGCAAGGAAGAGCATTGCCCCATCTGCCGGGAAAATGGTCACAGAGTGGGCACAATAAAATGCCCAGTATTTAAAGAGGCACTGAGGACGGCCAGGTCAGGAAAAAGACATGGCGGGAGGGAAAGCAGGACCATAGTGGACGATGGCGTGTTCCGACAGGGAGAACCAAACGTCTCTACATTTACAAAGGACAGTACACTGCATGGGATACCAACCCAGGACGAATTGAATGAATCCCACTCTGTTCTGATTGGGCTAATAGACGAATCGCTCACCGGGCGTAATGATGTAGGGGTAGGGGGAGGCCATACAAGGCTTAAAAATGATCCAGATATTACAGGTGAATGTCGATAGACGGAGACATGCGCAGCACCTGCTGCTGATGACGGCGATGGAAATACACGCGGACCTGGTTCTCATCCAGGAACCGTGTCTATCCATCACTAGGGCAGATACCAGATGGATTATGGACTTGGATGAGAACACAGCGGCCTGGTGCAGAAACAGAACGTACGGAGTCACCAGCCATACAGCGGAACACGGCTTCACTTGCCTAGACTTTTATGGCTTTGCTATCTACAATTGCTACATCTCACCCAACTCCACTCAGACTCGATTCCAGCAATATATCGACGAGCTGGCGCAGCATGTGCGGGACGGAAACAGGGAGGTGATCATATTGGGCGACTTTAATGCAAAATCCAGCTTGTGGACAGGCAACATCACGGACGCGAGGGGACGGTACATTGAGGACTGGATGAACGCAACGAATATGATGGTACATAATTGCGGAAGGGAACCCACCTTCGTAAGAGCGGCCCAATCGTCAATCATAGATATTACCCTAGCTTCCGACCGGATCTCTACGAAGGTTAATGACTGGCAGGTCTCGCAAGAGGAATCCGGTAGTCTCCACAGATATATAACCTTCCGGGTAGAGACCAATCTCCAGGATCACGCTCACAGAGGTAATTAGGAATGCTCAAGAAAGTAGCACGGTGCGACCGACACCAGGGCAGAGGTAATTAGGAATGCTCAAGAAAGTAGCACGGTGCGGACCAACGCAGGGGCGGACAGAAAGCAACCCGTATGGTGGAATGATACCATCAAGGAGAGCAGGCAATCCTGTACAAACGCTAGGAGAGAGCTCACCAGAATGCGCGGCAGGACAAATGCCCCGCAAGACCAGGTTGACGAACTGGAAAGGGTCTACAAGGAAGCGAGGAAGGCGATGAAGAAAGAAATTATTAGGGCAAAAAAGGAGGAGTGGAAGTTGCTGTGCGACAGACTGGAGGAGGACCCATGGGGGCAGGGATATCGGATCGCGATCAGGGACCTGAAGGGATTCAGGTCTCCGTACGAGATGGATGAAGCACGCAGGGAAAACATACTGCTTGAACTCTTCCCTGGGACAGCAGAGGTTGACCCCGAAAACCAGGAGCCTGACATAGAACTACCCCTCCACCCATTTACTAGGGAAGAGCTAAAAGAGGCAGCGCGGAAGCTGAAGAGCAGGAGATCCCCGGGGCCCGACGGGATCCAACCGGAGACGGTGAAGTACGCCATAGAGGCGATACCAGACACAATACTCACGATAATGAATGGATTACTCAGACAAGGAGTCTTTCCAGGCAGCTGGAAAAAAGGCAAGGCTATCCTGATTCCCAAAGGGGATTCGAGAATAGATGGGAAACACAGACCAATCTGTCTTCTGGACTGCCTTGGGAAAATATATGAATACCTATTGAAGGCCAGGCTGGAAGAGGAGTTAGGAAACAGAGAGGGCATAGCCAGCACCCAGTTCGGCTTCATAGCCAAAAGATCAACGGTAGGAGCCATCAAGCACGTGCTGGAGAGGGTGAACAGTGATCGGAAGGTATGGGGAGCGGTGATCATGATTGACATAAAAAATGCCTTCAACACGGCAAAGTGGCACCTGATAAAGCACGAACTGGGCCGGCTTCAAATTAGCCCCTACTTACGCATTGCAATCGGGAGTTACTTATCGAGTCGAGAGCTGACCTCTGGGAAAATAAGGATGAACCTGACACAGGGTGTCCCGCAGGGTTCCGTACTCGGTCCCACTTTGTGGAACGTGTTATACAATGGCATCCTAACGCTGGACCTCCCGAGGAATTGCGCAACCGTCGCGTACGCCGACGATCTTGCACTTATAATCAAGGCCGACAAAAGTGACGAGCTGACGCGCACTGCAAACCAGAGCTTAGCAATAATTAAACGCTGGACGGAGGATAATGGGTTAGAGATTGCCCCGCAGAAAACCGAGGCTATCATAATCAGGGGACGCAGGAAGAGGGAAGGAATTCGCTTCGAGCTGGCTGGCACGGAGATAATTCCAAAAGATTCGTTAAGTATCTCGGGTTTGGCTTGACGACAAACTGAGGTTTAATAAACACGTCAGGAGACCTGTGACAAGGCGAATAGGCAGGTGACGGCCCTAACGAGGGTCCTTTCAAACACAAGGGGACCTGGCCTATATAAGAGAAGAGTGATGTACGGAGTGGTGCAGTCCGTCCTCCCATACGCGGCTCCCGTGTGGGCGATATCACCAGAGTGAAGACATACAGGGCATGTTGATATCAACGCAGCGGAAGATGCTACTCCGCGTGGCCATGGCCTATAGGAATGTGTCGGCTGATGCACTGTGCGTCATAACGGCAATACCGCCAATAGACCTCATGATAGAGGAAAGGATACGTCTGATTCCATTCCCAATCTGACTGAAAGGGAAAGAAGGAAGAGAGGAACAGGACCATTGAACAATGGCAAACGCGATGGGATGAAAATACTACTACTGCTCAATGGACCAGAAGACTCATTCCGAACCTGAGAGCGTGGATAGAATGTAGCCATAAGGGCACAATTACTATAACCCAGGCCCTAAGCGGGCATGGGTCTTTCAGAAAATACACCTATAAGATAGGAAAAGCCGCGGACGATTGGTGCTTGTATTGTGGTGAATGGGATGACCCAAATCACACAATATTTGGATGCAAGCGATGGGAACGAGAGCGACACAACGCGGAAATGGCCTTGGGGGTAACAATTATGCCTGAGAACATGATCGGACTCATGATCACTAATGAAAGAAGATGGCAGGCGGGCTACAATTTTCTAAGACAGGTGATGGAGGCTAAAGAAAGGGAAGAGAGGGCTATGCAAAGGCAGGACCGATTCCCAATAAATGATGGAGATGAACTGTGATATTTGAGTCTGTGATACCTATGTTTGTGATATTTTAGTATAGTATTTTATTTATTTTATTTATTTATGTACTGTACGTGACGTGACGTGGAAAACCCATGCGAAGATAGAGAAAGAAGCAGCTGAATGGTACGCCGCCTATGCTTGACGCTATGTCGACAAGATGGTCCCAAGCATAGGAGGGCGAGGGGGGGGTTTTAGTCGGAGTTGCGCCCGACACTACCTGAGCTGATAGACACAAGGCCCAGGTGCCAAACGGTTTCCCCCTTCAAAACCAAAAAAAAGTACATACCGGAGTAATTACAACTTTTCGACACTAGAAGGACGGCATCCATGTTTTTCGATAGATTGATAACATCATTCTGGTAGCCATATTGGAACAAAAATATTTTAAATTAAAAATATGGGACCCTGGGTGTTATATCAATTTAAAAATCATTGGAGATGTGCTAATCAAGTATCTTTCGTGATATGGTATACATATTTCAACGATTAATGAGAAAAATTGATGAAATATATTTTTTCTGAAATGAAAATAAATATTTATCTCTTTTCATTTTCGAGGTGCATGAATTTTAAGTGAGTAGAATTGGATTTTGATCGTAAAAATGGATTTGCTTGGTCACTAGAGTTTCAGAACAATTCTCAAAGACACATAAATGAAAATCATTTTTATCTCGATAACTATCATGGTCACAGAGTATCATGAACATGTAAAGGAAGGCTGAATTATATATTATATTGATATTATATAAAATCTTTTGATATGGTATACATATTGTAATACTATATTAGAAAGATTATGACCTTCATGCATAATGATATAATGACTACACTAAGACCACAGAACGACCCTTTTGCGACTGGCTTATATACGTCTATATTGGCAAGTCATTACCACTACTTTATAACGTCGATGTGACGTCGCAAGAGTGTGCCTTTTTGTCGTATTGGCATACACAGCGACGTCGCAGCATATTACAAGACATAAGTCATGGACTTTTGCGAAAGGTCTAGTAGAATTATGTCCTCTGTGTGCTACTTGGGCACGGAGTATTCATGCATTTACCTTCCATTAATTCTGATTTTTACCTCCGAATTATGTATAATTCTGACTTTAAACTCCGAATTATCTATAATTTGGACTTTTATCTCAAAATTATAATAATTTCGACTTTAAACTCCGAATTATGTATGATTCTGGCTTTAAACTTCGAATTATGTATAATTCGGACTTTTATCCCAGAATTATTGAAAAATTTCTACAGGTGGCCGCTGCACGCTTTCGTACAAATCTTTTCCTCAGAAGTTTAATTTTAAAAATTTAATTAAAGTCAATTGAAAAAGCCCTAGACCATGGGTGAAACATTTTGTACAGTATGATTCAAAAGGAGAAAAAAAATGTGAAAATAAATAAAATATGAGCAGAAAAGTATCTAATTCTTTTGCAGAAATGCGCTGCTTATGGACTCAACTGACCTGAGAGGTGACTAACAAGACCTGAGAGGTGACTAACAACACCGTTACTTAACTTAAGCATCTTCTTCCATTGCGTTTAAGACGTCTGTGGCCTGGTAAAAATACTCCTTGTCACTGAACTGCACACAAAATTGTTCTTTCATTTCACTGCATTATTTTCTCAATCATATCACAGTATTCCTGCAGCGTAAATAATCATTTGAATTGTATAAATATATGCACCATACTCTTTGGGGAAGCACGGACATCAACCTAAGACGTGAGTCACTACTAGAATTTATACTAACAAAAAGGTTACTTATAGCTAATGTAAATGTAGGTAATATACCAACTTTTGTCACAGCTACGAGAAAAATCGATACTTTTTTTTATTGATGCCGCCGATACTTGTTGAAAATACATATTAAAGCGAACAACAGACACTTACTTCACTAAATTATTTTCACTATTTTGTTATCTCCACTTGAAGAAGATATTGTATAGAGAAACCCACGTGTCGTGGTTTTATAAACCCAGTTTAGTGAGATTCATTTAGTGAAGTAAGTTTCTTTTGTTTCCATGTGCATAATATTGTGAGGAGGAACCCTTATGTTACGACCACAGACAGATCAGATTTTGACCTAGTTACCCCTCCTCTAACTTCTGTCACATATTTCAACCCGAGACAAACTGGGATATACAGTGCTTTCGTAAAGTACTGAATAAATTCATTTTTAGCCGAACTATCCATTTCTGAGAGAAATCTCCTGAAACAGGTCGATTTTTAATCTCAAGGGGAAAATAGTAGTGGATAAATTCGTGAAAAATTAAAGGAATAATTTTTGGAAAGAACGCTCGAAGCCGTCGAATTTTATTTTCATTTGAGCATTCTTTCAAATTTAATTAATACTACAGAATGATTCGAGAAAGCGTCATCAGTATGTTTTTAATATCAACTCCATTTTTCATTACATAATGTGAAAAGGTGATTATGAGTATTGGTGAAATGAAAATAAAATAAGAAAAACTATTTTGAAATATGAAAATACTAAATATAATGGCAATGATAGCTTCAAACAACTATCAAATTAAATGTTCAAATTGTGCACTATTTCCATTACTTGACAGTAGCCAGAGCGACCAGAATTTTGTTTTTATTGCTGAATAGTTTTTGTGAGTTATTTCTTAAAGAATAACATATCCTATGGTCTGAGATACATTATTGAGTAGTAACTTTGTCATTTTATGGAAAATGATTAAATTAAATGAACGAGAAAGAATTGAAATTATTTGCATGATAGGATTTGGAGACAGAATGCGCACCCAAAGAGAAGTAGTTGAATTGTTTAATGCAACTCATCCTGATCGGCAACCTATTAATCAAAGCATGGTGAGCAAAGTTGATCCAAAATACCGTGAATTTGGGCATGTCCGTGATCTTCCTAAATCTGGTCGACCCTCACCACTAGAAGACGATCAGCTTAATGTTGTGTTGGAAGTGCATGAAAATCATCACACTCAACCTATTGGCTTCTGATTTCAATATGGCAGCATCTACAGTCCACAAAATTCTGAGAAAAGCAAAGCACCATCCTCATAAGGTACGCCTCATCCATGACCTGAATGAAGACGACTTTAATCGGCGAAATCAATTCTGCGAACAACTGCAACAGCTATGCAATAATGATAATAATTATTTTGTGAAAAATAATTTTTTTTCTGACGAGGCTACGTTTGTTTAGAACGGCCACGTCAATAGGCAAAATTGCCGTTATTGGGCTACCGAAAATCCCCGATGGATGATGGAGTATCACACTCAAAATCCACAGAAAGTAAATGTATGGTGTGGCATAGTCGACGGAAAGAATTATGGGTCCCTATTTCTTTGACGTGCAATATCTTTGGATTTTTTTCGATTCTACCTTATTCCTGCACTAATAGCTTTGTATCCAGATTTAGAAGAACCTGATTTCCCGAGAACAGATTTATTCTTCCAACAAGATGTGGTGTTTCCGAATCGTTGGATAGGGAGGAGACCGATTGAGTGGCCAGCTAGATCTCCAGATTTGACACCACTTGATTACTTCTTGTAGGGATACTTAAAGAGTAAAGTGTATGTTAATAGGCCGGAGAATTTAGAAGATTTAAAAGCAAGAATTCGTCACGAGATTCAATGTATACTTCCTGACGTTATTAACAATGTTCAAAAAGAATTTATTCATCGTCTTGGCTACTGTCAGATAGCAAATGGTGCACAATTTGAACATTTAATTTGATCGTTGTTTGAAGCATCATTGCCATTAAATTTAGTATTTTCATATTTCAAAATAATTTTTCTTATTTTATTTTCATTTCACTCATATTCATAATTACCTTTTCACATTCCGCAATGAAAAATGGAGTTCTCATTAAAAAAACACCGATGACGTCATTTCTCTTACACGAATCATTCTGTAAGTATTAATTAAATTTGGAAGAATGCCCAAATGAATATAAAATTCGACGACTCCAAGCGTTCTTTCCAAAAATTATTCCTTTAATTTTTTACGTATTTATCCACTACTTTACGAGAGCACTGAATTTAACGGACGCGCTGTGGGATATATTTTTGAAATCAGCTTCCCATGGAGATTTCAAAAATTGAATAATATATAGGGTGTTCCATTTGAAAAAATTGTCGCGACGTCATTAGTCAAACGTGGATCACCCTGTAAATTTAATTTTCATTTATAAATATGGCAACTTGAGATTGAAAATCGACCTGTCTCAGGGTATTCCTCAGAAATGGATAGTTTGGCTTAAAATCAATTTATTCAGTACTTTACGAAAGCACTGTATATATTCAATGTTACTTAGTGAGTCTTATTAAGGAAACACGATTGAAATGGAGCATAATGAAAGTCTTGAGAGTAAAACAAGTAAGCAAAGCGATATTCGCGCCCTACGAGCAAAGCTCCAGACACCAGAAAAACAAAACACTCTGGTGAAATAAACACCTGGAAGGGAGGTACGTAAGTTATTTAACAAAGCAAAATCCAACCAAAACTGGACAGAATATAAAGTTACACTGACGAAGTACAACAAACAAGCAAGAAAAGCAAAAAGACAATCGTGGAAGAAGTTCTGAGGTATTAGATACCCTCACAGGCTCCAGAATCTACAAGATACTAGACAAGGAAAGTATTGTGAAACAAGTAGGATTTCTAAAGAAGGACGACTACACCTACACAACAACGGTTAAGAAAATTCTATCAATGCCCATAAAGACACTTTCCGGCCGCAACAATCCTAAATGAGCCGATAGTAGTGAGCAGTCTGGGGAAATATCGAGTAGAGGAAAATAAAATAAGGTGGGCTATAAACAAGTTTCAACTATATAAAGCGCCCACCATACTGCAGAAGGAGCAGAAAATACTAACCTCACATTTAGTGGCAAAAAGTAAGAGTCATATACAAACCCAAAATCGGAAGGGTAAATGCCAATTATTATTCATTACCGATAAGTCTAAGCGGTCAATCGACCACAAGCAGGGACGTACTCGATATAATGAAATTTTCACAAGTTGATATTGTAACGTAAATAAACTTAACTTGGTCCATTGCCACAAGGATGTATTTATTCCCGTGGTCGGATACGGGAAACGGGCCGGCGATGTCAATGGCGATTCTCTCGAACGGGCTGCCTACGTTGTACTGACGCATCGGGGCCTTGGGTCGTATTCGAGGTCCATTGCTAGCAGCGCATACAGCGCACTTTCTGCACCAGTCCTGGACGTCAGCTTGACAATTGGTCCAGTAAAACCGTTGCCTCACTTTCTGCAGGGTCTTCGTCACTCCCAGATGTCCTCCGGCGACTCCATCATGGATTTCCCGCAGCACTTCCTCTCTTCTGTTCCTGGGAACAATTATTTGGCGTCTGTCTTCCCCACCAATATCGGCCTCCAGCACACGTTTCAGGATCCCATTGTCCAGAATAAGAGAGTTCCATTGTGCCCAATAGGACTTAACAGCCGGCGAGTAACCTGCGACTTCCTGCCATGATGGTCTTCGATTGCCCTTCTTCCAGCTGACGACTAAGCCAAGGTCGGGGTCTCTCTCTTGGTCTTTCTGGATCTTGCTGTCATTCCAGTTGTCATCCATTGCCGCTGTTCTACAAAGTGTTGCTTCTTTCTCTTCTGCTCGTCGGCAATGTGAGCAATCATCTGGACATGGTCTTCGCGACAAGGCATCTGCATTCTTATGGCTAGTTCCGGCTCGATGTTCGATCTCGAAATCGAATTCTTGGAGTCTCTCGATCCAACGTGCTACTTGACCCTCAGGATTTTTGAACTGTAAGAGCCATTTGAGAGCTGCATGGTCAGTTCTCAACAGGAATCTTCTTCCATACACGTACTTGTAGAAGTGCTCCACTCCCTTTACAACAGCAACAGCTCTCGCCTGGTGACACAGTAATTGCGCTCTGGTTTGCTAAGCGTCTGCTGAAATAACCAATGACCTTCTCCTGTCCCTCCTGGATCTGAGATAGGACAGCTCCAAGTCCCACGTTGCTGGCGTCCGTATCCAAAATGAATTTCCCTTTGGGTAGGGATAGCTCAGTACAGGTGCGTTGATCAAAGCTTCTTTCAGCTTCCTGAATGAGTCTTGACATTCTTCGGACCACTGGAACTTTGTTTGGCCCTCCGTGAGCCTGGTCAGTGGTTTAGCGATGTTGGCGAATCCCAGCACATATCGGCGATAGTATGTGCATAAACCAAGGAAACTTCGAAGTTGGTGAATGTCTTTTGGGATGGGCCACAATCCTGAGCCGATGGTAAAAGCAGTCTTTTCTCGATCTTCCTGAGCAAGTTCTACTTGCCAGTATCCACTCTTCAGATCAAGGGTCGAGAAAATCGTGGAACCAGCCAACGTGTCTAGGGTGTCATCTATTCTCGGGAGAGGGTAACTGTCCTTCTTCGTGACATTATTAAGTTGGCGATAGTCTACACAAAAGCGTGTCGATCCATCCTTTTTCTTCACCAGTACGACTGGAGAGGACCAGGGACTGTCAGATGGTTCGATAACTCCTTCTTTTCCCATATCGCTGACTATTTTGTCAGCCTCTTCCTTCTTGGCAAGAGGAAGTCTTCTTGCTGATTGCCGGATCGGTCGGGCACCCCCAGTATCAATCTTGTGCTGGACCACATTAGTTCGACCCCCTTTTCCTTGTCCGGTATCGAAGATGTCTTGCTACTTTTTGACTAAATCTCTTAGTGTGGGCTGTTGAGCTGGTTTTATGTCTTTGGAAGAGATGGCAACTAATTTTTCTAGTTCTGTGGGCAAGTTGTTGGGTTGGCTAATCGTACCTCGTACGCCCGGATCACAGATGAAACTGACGAGCAGTGCCCTAAAATTGTTCCTTTCTTTAAGGTCACTGGAAAGTAATTGACATTCATGACCCTTACCGGCACAAATTTTTCAGCACGTAACAGGGTTTTCCTAGGGCAATCCCTCGTCCAATTTTCTCATCATGAAGTTTGGGCTCGAACATCACCACGTCTCCACTGCTCGCACTCCCGTCCAGGCGAGCCTCCAGAATGGTTTCAGCCCTCTCAGGTACGCTTACATCTTCAGCCAACAGCACACGGATCAACTCTTCACTTCTCCCATGAAGTACCAGCTCTTCTCTTTTGACACGTAGGACGCCGTCTTTGAAATCCAATTCAAACCCTCTGGAATTCATGATGTCCATTCCGATGATTGCATCGTCTTCGATGTCCGCTACAAGTGCCTGATGTTTCACTTTAGTGCTGCCCAAAATTATTTCAATCGGTAGCTCGCCATATACAGTAGCTGGCTCTCCTGTTGCTGTGCGTAGCTTCCAAGTTGTCGGTTCAATTCGTTCCGGTGTTCTGGCAAAGGAAGGTCCGAGAATTGTCCTAGTCGCACCTGTATCTAGCAGCATGGTGCAAGGCTCGTTATTGATGAGACCGTCTACGAAAACACCTCTGTTCTGTCGTTGCAGGATAGCGACATATGCGTTGTTAACCGGGGCTTGCTGGACACAGGCCGACGATTGCCCCTTCTCGTCGACCTTCTTTAGTTTTCCTGCATCGGAGTCGTGTTTTCGAATGTTGGACATTTGCTACGCACATGTCCAATTTTGCCACAATTCCAGCATCTTATCTGTCTTTTCTCAGGGAACACTTCCTTAATCACTTTCCTTATGGCAGCTTCCAAATTAGCAGGCTCCTGTGAGTCTTCCTCAATCATTCGGACTTTACTCTGGCTTTTGCAAGATTGTTTCGCTGCCTCGAATTCCAAAGCACGTGCCAGTGCGTCTACGAGATGTGTTGGACGGGCTAGTGTCAACGCTTGTCTGGTTTCTTGGTCACGGAGTCCATCCAAGAATGCTTGAACCGCTAGTCGCTCCATTACATTTTCTGGTGTGGCTGGATATGCGAGACGAACCAAGCGTGCAATGTCAGTTTCGAATTCTTGTAAGGATTCGCCCGATTTTTGGCAGCGATTTTTCAGCTGGGAGTGGTATACGTGTTCCAAATGGGCGTGGCCATATCGTAATTCTAGATGTTTAATCAGCTGATCATAGTCCTCCTGTTCTTGGGCGGTGAGAGTTTGTAGAATATTTGTCGCTTCTCCACGTAATGCAAGTGTCAGTGCTACAGCTCTTTCCCTGCATTCCATCCGTTTGCTTTGGCCGCTGCTTCAAACTGCCGGCGGTAATTTTGCCCATGGAGTTTTTCCTCGAACTGAGGCGGCTTCATGGAAATTCCCTATACCCTCTTGAACTTTATCCACGTTCAAACTCAAGTCCAGCATTGCATTTTCGTTAACCATCTCTGTGGAGGACGCACTATTAATTTGTTTTTCCAGCTTACTGATCGTTTCCTTTATTTTGTCCATTTCTGCCTCGATTCCGTCTTTGATTCCATCGCTGATTATTTCCTTCATCTTGTCCATCTCTGCCTCGACCCCATCTTTGATTTTATCTACCTCCGTGTTCATTTGCTCCCTAATTTTATCTATATCTGTCTCAACGGTTCCCATTCTTTCTTCTAGGAAATTAGCCACACCACACAATTCTTTTTTTAGGCCTTCTGTGTTTTCCAGGAACTTCTCTTCCAGGCTTCTTGAATTTTCTAGAAGCTTCTCTTCCAGATTTCTAGAATTTTCTTGAAGCTTCTCTTCCAGATTTCTAGAATTTTCATCAAGCTTCTCTTCAGATTTCTAGCATTTTCTTCCAGTTCTTCTTTCACGGATTTAGTAGTTTCTTCGAGTTTATTCATTACCAAACTTAAATCACCTCCGGGAACTTCGAATAAAAATGTTTCGGGGTCCTCACCTTCTTGTATAAGTCCTTCTGCAAGTCTTTCCTGGAGTACTTGCTTTTTACCTGTTGTTTCCAGTTCCCTTTCCTCCAATTCCTGTTTCAATTCCGCTACCTTCAAATCCGCAAGGCGCACTTTTCTTGAACACATTTTGTCTTTGACGAGGTATCAGTCTGTTTTACACGAAAAGTTATCAGTTTGTTAAAATTCACTTCGCGAATTCTTTTCCACGGGCCACCAGTCTATTGTCTGTTTCACGCGAAGAGTGTATCAGTTTATATTCCCACGCACAATTGTCCACTTCGCGAAAACCGTCTGTCTATTTTGGGCGTACAGAAAGGTCTATCAATTTATTTTTCTGACTATCCACTCCACGATCACTTGTTTATTTTCAAAATCTCACTTCCGACACCAATTGTAACGTAAATAAACTTAACTTGGTTTAACTAATTTATTTAACACTTAATCTACAACTTAATTTATATTACTACGCCACTGAATAGCTCGATCGTATGGGCTCGTTCAGACTGTCCTTGCCATCTTGAGGGCTACCAATTTATCTCCGTCACAGGATTCCCGATCTTTCGAATTCCGGCAGTTGGCGACGGCATGTTCCAATTGTTTCCAATATTGACCGTTGTTTTCCGCGGAAGAGCGACTGGATGGTTCTCGAATATCTCCGGGGATGATCTCATCGCTGTCGATGGCAACGTGTGAGGCGACAGGTCCGGCCTAGGTTCGTTACAATATGTTTCATTGACGGCTCGGTTTAACAAATTATTTCGCTGGTATAAAATATTATATTTACTAACGAGTGTGGAAAGTGGTACTTTATAGTAAATTCGTAGACAATGAGTTTTTCTAAACTACTAATTTTATAAACTGAAATATCCTTTTTATTTTCTAGTAGGCAACAAAGTAAAAAATAGGTACTTATTCTTGATGTATCGAAAAAAAGGAAAAAAAAAATATAAACGTAAAGATGATGTATAACGTCTGATTCAATTACAAGTAATAAATAAACAGTACTGGAAAGTAGAGTGTACAATCAATATAGGACACTAATTTATCTATATGCACGTAATAATATGCATACCGGGTGACAATGGGTCTAGGGCCATGCCTATGTATCCTTCAATTAACAACCGATTTGAATGAAAGCTTGTACATAGATATGAGACACAATTTCGGATTGACAGACATATGGAAACGAAATGGCCGACTTCCGGTTTCGCCAAAATAGCCACCAACTTCGATTTTTCAAACGGAACACCCTGTCTGTTTGATGTTTTTCGGATTCTACGGCTCAAATTATATACGACAGTGTTGCCAAATTTGTATTTTACCATTGAAAAAAAATGCTTTCTTATTTTTTTAGCGCAGGAGACCTTGATCAGGTTAAAATCTATACTAATTTACATCAGTAACTCATAGTAATAGTCATTTCATCGATAAGATGATAACAAATTGAACGCATTTTTAACGAAAAAATAGTTTTTTTAAAGGCCTACCGAGGGCCATCTTGCTATTCGATAGAGAATTTAATTACCAATTCAACGATATACATTATGTAACACTTTCTTTTTGTTCAAAACGTAGAAAATAGAAATAGAAATCAATCTGAAAAAATTGGTAGGTAACATGACATCTATTCATTCTTTCAAACTTTACTTCAGAATGGTAACAATGAATTACCAAAAATAATCGACTTGACGATATGTAATGATCATAAACCCATTACAGAAAAGATAACTTCAATAGAATCAAACTAGGATGAATCTAACGACTGAAACATTGAAACATTCAACGTACGAATTATTACTCACAATACCATTATCCTGTTTTCAATAGAAGAGTTTCACAACCATCGAAAAGTCATTTTATTTATTAATGACCAAGGGTATGTTCGAAGTGTTGCCCGTTTCCCCTAACACATAGACTAGTTCTATTTATTGTACACCTCATCACATTTATCAGTTCGTGAGCAGGAATTTCCTGAAATGCGCGCTCAACTCTATCTCTCAATTCCTCCAAAGAAGTTGATCTCGAGTATACTTTGGATTTTATGTGACCCCATATATAAAAATCAATAGGAGTTCAATCTGGCTATCTGGCTGGCCATCTGATTGGACCATTTGTTCCAATCCATCTCTGCGCATAGGTATCACTAAGATATTGCCGAACAATATTAGCATTATGTGGTTCTGCACCATACTGCTGAAAAAAATATATTTTCCTGATGTTCTCAGTTAAACCGTGGATATTATATTGAATGTCGTTCTCTAAGAATTGTAGATATCTTTGGCCCGTCAAAGGCCCGTCGAAAAGAATTGGTCCAATGATTCCAACCCAGACGTTGAATCCAAATCATTCTTGAAAATGACCTTCTCTCAGCAACCTAGAATTGTCTTGAGCCCAATACCTTGTATTATTCTTATTGAACATACCATTTTTCGTAAGCCTAGACTCATCTGTAAAAAGTATCTGCGACACAAAACCATTATTCAAATCATGATGACGCAAAAGCCAATTACAATAAGTTAGTCTCCGTTCTGGATCATTTTCATATAGATGCTGATGCAAACTGTATTTATAAGAGCGATATTTATGTTTTTTCAATACTTTTCTGGCACTTTCCCTGCTGATCCCACATTCAATTTCCAATTCTCGCACTGAGGCAGAGGGAGAAAAATTAACATATGCTAAAACATTAGTTTCCGCTTCTTCACTGACTATGAAGTGGGTGTGGTTTTGATCAGCTGGTTCTTTCCTTAGCATCATTTCCATTTCCCGAACTAGGTCCTCGATGGGTGGCGTCTTAACGGATAACGAACAGCGTATAGCATACTAGCATTGACAGCGTTCTTCTCACATTCTCCGTAAATCAATATCATATCGATTTGTTCGTTTCGAGAATAACGATTATTATTTTCCATTTCAAAAAAACTTTTTACAAACGAAACGAGATGACAAGTAAAATTGGTATTTTACTTTTATCATGACATTAATCACCATGATTACACGGCTTCCTTTCATTTCATCAAACCTAAATGGATAACTCATTGGAATTTGTAGGTATCGTATAAAATATTATACAAATAAGATAATTGATCGTATTCAGTTTTGAACAAAAAGAAAGTGGTACATAATGTATATCTTGAATTGGTAATTAAATTCTCTATCGAATGGCAAGATAGCCCTCGGTAGGTACCATTTGAGAAAAAAGATTTTTTCGTTAAAAATGCGTTAAGAAAATTTCAATTCCTGGTGTAGGATTTGCTATTGATCTTATCGATGAAATGACTACTGATGTAAATTAGTATAGTGACGTCATCTTCCAGAACTTTCGATAACGGACATTCGAAGATACGATGAGAAAACCAGCCGTTAACGGTGATGTTATGGAACATTCCCGATCGCCGCTATTCCAGAACTTTCAGCCGTCCTATATATAGCGGGTCATATGCGATAGGCGAGTCAGTCAGATAGTCCTGGGAATATTGTTGAGCATTGTAATTGTGAACAAGTATTATTGTTAAAAGATTTCTATTCAGTTGTGTTTCAAAGTGTAATAAAAGGGATTGAATTTATCGAACTATTTTTGAACACTAGTTTCGTAACGATACTATAAAAATTGGAGCCCAGGAATAGCAGCACTCCTAACGAATCGAGAGGAAACTGCTTCAGATGTGGTAGAAGCGGACATTTCAAAATATATTATAGAGTGAGGGTACCACCACGATCGTCATCAACTGCCAGGACACCCCTACGTTCTTACTTGCCTTCGAGGACAGGATCATCTCGAGAGTTCCCGGATAGGCATCAGGAAAACTACAATTAGCCAGTATATCGGGGCGCATGCTGGCTAGTGATAGCGGAGCCCCCAGGGTCATCCACGTCAACAGGATAAGAAGAACCACCGATAGTTTGACCATCAGAGGAAAAGTGAACCTAGAACCAGACAGTATGAGACCACTTACAGCTAATTTCGACCTAATAACAGTCGCTCGAGAGAATGCACCGATACGAGGGGAAGCTGACATCATATTAACCCTCGGAAGACTACGAATAATGGAAAGAGTTTCTATGGCAAACATAGAAGACGAGTTCATCCTTGGGATGGATCTGATAGTGACTATGACACTTTTCTTCCATAGTCAGAAAACCATGAGATTTGGAGGAAATAATTTATTTAAACAACCCCGAAATGGGGCGTTCTGTGAAATTGCGGATATCTTAAACTGTCATGATGCCTGATTCCTCTGAAAAGATCGTCGGAGCTCAACTAGAAGAAGACCCTGGCTACTGCGTTGGAATAGTACAGCCATGTGAAAAAATCCCCAGCAAATTATTACTTTCATTAGAACAAAACAAGACATCCCTGTTAGAACTGCCAATATAATGTTTGATTGATGAGAGTACGGAAAGGAGACATCATAGGAGTATGCGAGCCAGTCGAGGGGGTAGCAGACTGCAAAACAAGCGATACCATGATAAAAGAGGCACGGCTGATGACATTCTAAGAACCATAGAGAAACTCTTGAAACATTTGTCACCGAAGGAATTCGAAGCCGCCATGAAATTCATTTCCATTGAAAGTGACGTATTCGAGTCCACAGGGTCATCAACAGGACGAACCAAACTAGCACAACACCTGATAGATAACCCACTCAATTCGACAACCACAAGAAGATTACTATTTGCCAAACAACAGGAGATGGAAAAGCTTGTCAATAAAATGGCCAAAGATGGCTGTATCAAAGAATCAAACAGGATGGATCTACAAGATATTGCGTGGATTATAGGAAACTTAATGACGTCACGAAGAAGGAGAGCTACCCTTTACTCCGAATTGACAACACGCTGACCACATTAGCAGGCTCACAATGGTTTTTAACGCCGGACCTGAAGGGCGGATACTGGACATACATGAAGATGCGATAAGGATACTGCGTTCACTACTGGTAGCGGACTGTATCAGTTCACAGTTTTGCCTTTTGTTCTCCGTATTGCTCCAGCGACCTTCGAGAGTTTGATGGAGCTGATATTGCGGGGACCATAGAGAAACTAAAAATAAAGAGAGTTGTCAAACCTGCAGTAAAAGTTGGCACCACGTTTAGACAGTGGCGACATATCTCGCAACTGGCCGAACTAAGTACAGTTGGTGAAACCTATTGAGATAAGGCGGGTTTTTCAAATGTGTTACTTTTATATGATTGATATGGTATATATTTTATGAGTGATCGATTTGCCATTCTTGTATTCCATATGAATGGTTGTATCATATAAAATACTGGAATGGCAAATCGATCACTAATAAAATATAATCAGTTATCGATTCGTAGAATCTGTTAGTTCGTTCGTGATTAACATAAAGTTCCAAAGTAAATCTTTATTTCATGATATCAAGAACAAAATTGAACATCTTATAAAACAAGAATAATAAGTTGAACACTATAAAAACACATTTTATTGTATCTAGGACAATGTACAACTACAGACAAAACAATAATAAATCTCAGAAAAACAACAAAATTAAAAATATTCTTCAGTCACTTATCATCAAATCAACCAAAATAAAAACATATTACATTTACAAACCTTCAATAATTTTGTTAATTTATTAGCACAAAGGAGACCATGTACTTCGTACTTCCTCAAATGGTGATAGGAAATGAAAACTGATGGATGGAAATAAGTACCAGTTTGTGAAAAAAATTCTGCAACTGATGGATGGAAATAACTATCAGTTTGTGAAAAGCAGCTTATATTTTACCTTGTGAAAGAATATTTCGAGGAATTTCAGCGTCAACTCGAATAACATTCCATTTTCGACGTTGGGTTCATAATTCAAGTCCATGGTATAATTTCTATAATTAATTTTTCGATGACAATTAACAGTAGAATTATTCTGAAATTATTACGTGGTTTGTCATTTGCTGACAAATGTCGAAATTGGAAAATTATCATGTCGCCAGTCGTCTGTTGATTGCGGGCAGCGCCTCCATGCGCGACTGGCCGTACCAAAAACTTGGTGGTCAAGATCGCCAATGTTTCAAACAGTCTCTTTATTTTTAATTTGTCTATGGCGGGGACTCACTTGGAAAACTTGCCTGATGTATCTGATGATGTCATGGTTATAGGAAATAACTTCAAAGAACATCTGGCCAACCTGCGTGAAGTTTTCGGTCGTTTAAGCTGAATCTTCAGAGGTGTTCCCTATTCCAGAAGCAAGTGGGGTTCAAACGAACGAATCGAAAATAAAGGATATTCGAGACTGGCCGAGACCAAAGGATAAGCACGAAGTGAGGAGCTTCTTAGTACCGTCGTTTTGTGGAAGGATTTGCCGACATCGCAGCTCCCCTGCATAAGTTGACAGGAGATCGAGTCAACTTCCATTAGTCTTGGTCTTGGTGTTAGGAATATAATAAAGCTTTCCGCAACAAGAAGGCAGCGCTTTGTTCAATTCCAAGCTTCCAAGCCTTCCAGCAAAAGGCCTGTTTATACTGGACCCAGATGCGAGCAATACTGGACTTGTAGCTGTGTCATCACAGATGCAAGATGGCCAGGAAAGATTCATCAAATCCTACAGCCGAGTGATGTCTGATCCCGAAACTAGTTTGGGCAGTAAATCACTACTTCCACAAATACCAATATGGAAGGGAGTTTATTATTAGGACCGATCATGCGGCCCTGAAGTGGGTACTAGAGATGAAAAACTCATAGGGACAAATAGCTAGATGGATAGAAAAGCTAAACCAGTACCATTTCGAAATCAAACATCGCCCAGGAAGACTACATATTAATGCGGATACCTCATCTAGAAGCCCAAGCATTGTCAGTGTATTGAATGCCATGAAAGAGTCGCCGATATTAGACGCACGAGACTGTTAACTGAAGACGAATGGACCACCACACACATGAGACAGGACCGGGAAACCGATTGGGAAATTTCTATATTGGAAAGAGGACCGAACTAGCAGACCCTCCTGGAGAGATATTTCGGATAGAGATTCCATTTTCAAGGCAATGTGGGCAAAGTGGACTCCCTGGTTGTGTAAAATGGAGGTTGTCAATTTCTCAATTGGTTTTGCCCAGAAAGAAGATAAGTGAAGTCTTGAAGAAACTTCAAGGAGACATCTGGGAGTCAGTGTCGAGACGATGTGGAAAGCTGGTGCAGATGATGTCCAGAGTGCGGTGCTACTAAAGGTCCCAAAACAAGATCCAGGGGTGAAGGAATACAACGTAGGGGCACTATTCGAACGGATTGCCATTGAAGAAGCTGGTTGAAGGTTTTACTGAACTATGGAAGAGCATCTTTCCAAGGTGGTGGAAAAACATCAAAAGGACTGGGATAGACACCTTCCACTATTTCTGATGGCATACAGATCAGCCGTCCACTATTCAACCAAGCTCACCGAAGGGAAGGAAAAGGGAACTTCTATTGCCCTGTTACTTGGTGTTAGGATTATCAAGCACCCAAGAGATAGAAGTACACGACATTGCAGATAAACTGAGGGACAACCTGTAGAAAATCCTCGAAACAGCTCGGAAGAGGTTGATACTGGATGAAAGCTCGTTATGATTTGAAAGCTAATTCAAAGAAGGTGACGAGGTTTGGCTGTACAACCCACGGCGAAAGGAAGGTGTATCTCTCAAATCAATACCGTTTTTGGAGGGATCGTACGAGGTGAAGAAGATGATCAACGACATTGTTTCCAGAATCCAGCACAGCCTTAGGACTAAGATGAAGGTTGTTCACCTCGAAAGATTAAAGCACTATCAATGGCTTTTGATCAAAATAAGGGGGAGCAGTGTAACGAAAATAAGTACGTATGCCCCTGCGATGCTTATCTCGCACACGCCAGACGATGTAACGGTCCGTTATTCAGACGGAATTCCAGGAATGTGGCGACTGAGTGGTTGGGGTCACGCTGGGCTCTCCCATCGAGTGATTTAGACGTTTCCACGATCTGCTCGAGGATTCTGGAAGTCAGGGATGAGGATATATAGGGTCGTGCGTACCTCTGAAGAGGTATTCATTTATATTAGGAGTTCAAGTCTATTTAGTACAGTGCGGTTCGCGGAACATTTTGGTAGTAAACTGTGATTGACTATTTTATTGTCAGAGTGCATTGTTGTGTTTTAGAAGTGTAATAAACGAACAATAATTCATTCGAGTATTTTTAATAACATCGGGCCCAGTTTCGTAATAATACCTTTTGTTTGTGCTGTAGATTCATTTTTCCATCGTTTCATATCCAAGCAATAAATTTCATTCTGCCACAGAACAATAAGATCATGATCCTGATACTACATATAGGACACCCATCAAACATAGGCGATGTGATGAGTGCACGTATAGCTTATAGCTTACCTTCAAACAATAGTAGTTTCCGTTTTACATTCAAGATCAGCTAAGCTGAGATGTTCTGGGCTGGGTTTCATTTTTTTTTACCTACGCAGGTTGGATAGCAAATACAATTTTACTTCTTCCCCCACCTATGGTAAGTTAGACATAAATGATGACGTTTCTTTAGGTTAACTCAGATGAACAGCAAGGTGAAACGTGAGCTACTATTATCATTATCATGTCACA
Source organism: Gonioctena quinquepunctata (assembly GCA_018342105.1). Taxonomy (NCBI): domain Eukaryota; kingdom Metazoa; phylum Arthropoda; class Insecta; order Coleoptera; family Chrysomelidae; genus Gonioctena; species Gonioctena quinquepunctata. The sequence goes on from JAFIRS010002114.1 coordinate 56,674, forward strand.
GTATTGTTAGCTGGGTTTTAATACTATCCAACAACCAACAATTAATATACAACGTTTTACTATTTTATTCGTTCACTTTCGACAATTTCTGTCGAATTTTTCATTTTTATTTTTTAATGCATGAATTTTTCAACGAAAGTGCCTGGTGCTTGTCCTTTTCAAATTCCGAAGTATATATAGCATTTTTTGCTGTCATTTGGTATAACTGCTAGAAGTACATGCTTCATTCTGATTCAGTTTAGGACAAGATATTATGGATCCTTTTACACATGAATGACACAATACAACAAGACAGCTGGTTGAATTGTGTCATGAAAATGAATTCAAATAGATTGATAGTTGTGCTTTGTTTTCAGCAAATCCCTATATACATTATTTCTTGAGACATGAAGTTTTGTGACAAGGTGACAAATGCATAAGGGTACTGACACACATGCTCATATAAAAGTATGTTTATAAGCATGCTTAAAACTAGCATGCTCTGCACCTGTTCACATTTGCTTGCAATAAGCATACCAGTTTTAAGCATACTCCTAAATAAGCGTGATCAAAGCAAACAATTGAAACCATCAGCCTAGCATGCTCCTAAGCAAACCTGTTCAACGCGCTCGGAGCACGCATCCTTCCACCGCGCCTCAGGTAGCACGCTTGAAAATCAAACGACTGTTGATTTTTGAGCATACTCGAAATGAGCATGCTAATCACTAGCAATACTTTGACACATATGCTACTAAGTAGCAATTGCTTAATAATGGCATGCTAATGCCTAAGTAAACCATTTCACTCGAACGGCGTAAGAGTAATCAGAAGGAGTGTAATATTCGAACGCAACTAGTATAGGACTGTCAATTGTTGAGTTGTCATCAGTTTATCCAGTGCACAGACCTCATAAAAGAAGTAGATACCACATGCAGAGATCAAAATGGAACCCTGTAGGGCGCCGCCATTAGACTCCCATATCAGAGTTGGTCTTTCTTTAATTTTGGCCCATCATTCATTTTCATTTATATTCATCATTCAATCTACATTTCGCTTTTTGTTACTTGTCAATGAGCCTGAATACGATACATTGTGAATATCTAGCAGTTTAGTGCTTCTAAATAATAAACTCGCACATCAATGAAAAATGAAAACCTGCCCTGAACTCTGAAAGACAATCAAGTATTGACACCGTTTTATGTCGACTCGTGAATACATCTCTTATCTCGTTTCATTCCTTTTATTAGAAAGGTACAGACAACTAAAAATCAGGGGCACCAACTTGAAGTGGAGTCTCCTGTCAGCCGTGGAAGAGCGGCCATGTTATATCTACTTCTTTTATGAGGTCTGTGATCCAGTGTTGCTGATAAAAGACTGATTTGTTGATGATATATTGGCAATATGGCAGTAAGTACTTACTCGCAGTGCCAAGTAAAATAAACGAACAACTGAAAAGGCGGCTGAATTCAATGATCATACATCAGAAAGGATAGCCGAGTTCGTCGTTTTATCTGCCTTGCCAGAAGCGTCAACGCGACACCACTACGGTTGGTACGCCATAAGAGCCCATGCATTTTTCACGATTTTTAAAACCTTTTATCTTGCTATTTTTAACTCAAACCTGAATTTTGGGTGGTTCTGGTTAGTGTGTTAATTTATTTTAGCTCCATTGAATTTTTAGAACTCTAGATGCCCACGTTTTCTGTGGATAACCCATAAATTGAACTGATCCTAAGCGCTTTTAAACGCATTTCGTGATAGGGCACTTCGTTGTTTCGATTTATTGTGAATAATTGTGGAAACTTTGGGACCATTATAATAAATATATAGGAATTAATGAGTTGTCTCGATATTTTTATGAGTTGAAAATTTGGGTGAAGTTTTTGAGAGCTTGTTGATGGTTCTTACAAGAAACTACGTCTTCCAGCCATGATCTGAAGTAAAAACAGCTTGAACTCAATGCCTAAGGAATTAAGTCAACTCTTCAGCATTTTTTGAGAGCTATATTCACCTCAAATATTTTCAATAAATCGAAAAACAGTTAAAAAAACAAGTGTCCTATTGGGAATTCAAAATTAGATGCCAGCGCCAGAGTGACAAAAATTCAAACCAGACATACTTACATTGTTTGTCTATTTTCTCAGAGGTTTACACTTGTGTTCGGAGTTTTTCTGAAAATATTTCCATTTGGTATAATTTTCCAGTTTTTTGTGTAGTGTTATTAATTTCAAGACTCTAGTGAAGTGATGTATTTAAATCTTAAGACAATATCATTTGCGAAAACTCTCTTTGAAGGAGACAAAGTATGCTCTAAATTGCTTGCAAAAAAAATATTAGTAAATAAATAAATAAAGTTTCTGGAGAGCTTAGTGAAGTCATCGGGAATTATTTTGAAGAAATGTTACTCATTATTATTTGTGAATGTTCGAACTGAAAATAAAACTAACAAAAACAGTTTTTTTTATTTCATTTAAAACAAACAAGATGGTGTGAACATGTGTCCTTATCACCTAGATATACTTAAATAGTCACTTTTTTTCCATACTGTATGAATATTCTTCGGCATGTTGAATATCTCTTTTTTTTTTTCTTCTCAACTCTCTTCGAAGGTTCTCTTTTTAACTTTTTTTCTTGGCCACACACGATACAGGAACATTTTGGGAAGGAACTGTATTCTTCTTCAAGATCCCAAGAGCCCATCGTCTGTCTATAGACTCACTCAATCCTAGATTAGCCTGTACCAGTAGGTTATATTCATTTTCTCACGAACAATGATAAAAACTCATCCCAGTACAACAGGATCATTTTGTCCAAGAGTCACATTGAGGTACACAACAATAATGATTTGAACTACAATAGTCAACAGAATATTCACCAGGTAAACCAGAATTTCATTGAATGTCAACAATCTCAAGAGATTCGACAAGTTTCAAGTGTACAATGGCTAAAATCATATAAACATGAAAAGTAAAAAATCTGTCCTTACCACCTAGATATACATATATAGTCACTCTTTTTCCATACTGTATGAATAATTTTCGGTATGTTAAAATAATATTCTTCTTAACTCTTCTTCTTTCCTCACAACTCTCTTTGAATTTTCTCTTTTTCACTTTTATCTCGGCCACAGACGATACAGGAGGATTTTGGGAAGGGGCTGGATTCTTCTTCAAGAGCCCATCGTCTGTCTATAAACTCGCTCAATCCTAGATTGGTCTTCACCAGAACTTTACATTCATTTTCTCACGGAAAATGATGAAAACTTATTCCAGTACAACGGGATCGTTTTGCCCAAGAGTCACATTAGGTACACAACAAACAATAATGATTTGAACTTGAATCACTCATTTTTTCACTCGAGGACAAACAATAGTCAACAGGTAAACAAGAATTTCATTAAATGTCAACAATCACAAGAGATTCGACAAGTTTTAGGTATACAATGGCTAAAATCATATTATAAACATTAATGTTAGGAAAAGTAAACAATGTATCAATGTAAGTATGTATAGTTTCCAAAACGCACTTAACAGTCGATTCAATTTTCACTCATTCACGACAAACTAAATGGCACTATAAATCAGTCAAATGATTCAGCAAATATAAACTCTGAAAAAACGACGTAAAAATGTTACTAACAGGAAGAAAAACCGTTGTAAAAAAGTGGGCACTTATGGCGGATGAACCATCCAGGTTCCCTGGTGACGTCAAATGACGATGCAAAACCGCGCATATGCAGCTGAAATTTGATCAATGTACGAAGATAGGAAATAAGCCATACTTTCATTGTGTATAATCATTGGGCTGAATTAACGAATATTGTGGTATATCCCTCTCTGTCTAGTTCATAACGTAATATTTCAAATTTTAACAATTCTTTGCAGGTATAACTATTTGAAAGATGCAAAATAAACAATAAGTTTACAGTTTATTACATAACATCGATCAACGCGGTCGATTTTAAATCACATCAAGTGGGAGTAGACAGAGTTTTGATACAGGTCTCTTCAACACCTTGTTCTGTGTTTTGATGGTAACTACTCGGACCTTTCCGTCAGCTCCTGGAAAGACATCTACCACACGTCCCATTGGCCAGTGCAAGGGGGGTGCGTTTTCTGTTTTGATGAGAACTAGAGTATCATTTTGAATAGGAATTGAATCAGCAGTCCATTTACTCCGCCGATGGGGAGTGTGAAGATATTCTTTTGACCAACGGCACCAAAAACTTTGAAATATGCGTTGAACCAATCCCCACCTTGTGAGACGGTTCAAGGGTATGCCGATCAAATCAGGGCCAGGTGGGGCTATTAATGGTTCCATTGTTAGAAAGTGGCCCGGCGTCAATACGGATAAATCATTGGGGTCACTGCTTACCGGGGTAAGTGGGCGCGAATTCAAAACTGCCTCGATTTGGATAAATATTGTTTGCAACTCTTCGTATGTGAGCACTTGCTCTCCAACAACTCGTGAAAAATCAGATTTTACTGATTTTACCCCACTCTCCCAGAGTCCACCAAAGTTATTGGGAGGGATTGAAATGCCAAGAGATGCCCTCATTTGACACTGCAACCTGCATGAAGGAGCTGATTTGTTTGTGAGCACTTACAAAATTGGTACTACAGTCGCTATATATATGTTGACAGCGACCTCTACGAGCAATAAAGCGCCGTAAGGCTGCCAAGAATGCATCTGCGGTTAAGAGTGCGAATTTACACGATCCAATAAAATTGATCGATAAATTGAACAATTAAATTGACCAATATGGGTTATATTTACACCTGACAATTTATTGGTCAATTTTGGAAACAGTTTTTACTCAGGAATACCAACCTACTGACAAGAAATGGTTCAACTATAGGCTAAATCCACCATCTTCTACATCTCTTTCTTTTATGATCAGCAATGCATGAATGTAATGCAACGTAAATTTATGTTTTTTTTCAAACAATAATTTTTCTCGCGGTTAGGGTAGGATATGTGAAATCGCGTAAATAATAACATAATCGGAAATCTCTGTTCTAGCAGGCATCCAATTCATGGCCGAAAGTTACTGCAAATTATCACTAAAAATTGTTGAAAAATTAGAACCGATTCTAAACTCATCAATTTATTGGTCAAGTTCAAATTGACGACAATTTTCTGTTTACACCTATCAATAAAATTCAAGGTCACAAAATTGACCAATTTATTGGATCGTGTAAATTCGCACTGAGGCAACTTCTAAATGTAGAGCCTTAGTGACAAAGCATACAAATAAACAGAGGTAGGGTTTTAGTGCCACGAGTTTTGCTCATAATAATACGAAAAGGGCCGGCATAATCAACACCAACATGTAAAAAGGGTTTTGCTTGGGTGATGCACACCAAAGGTAAATTACCCATTGGCAGCTGAGGTGATATGGGGTTGGTTTTCCAACAACGTAGGCACTTTGACAGTACAGAACGTATTGATCGTTTGGCACATAAAATCCAGAATTGTTGAGAAATAAGGTGGTGTACAGTCTGAACACCAACAAGGAGATATTTAAGATGATAATACTCAATAATTAAGGTAGTGAGACGAGAGCGGCAGGGCAGAAGGACAGGATTTTTTTTTTCATAATTGAGTAGTGCGAGTTGAAGTCGTCCTCCCACTCTTACGAGACCCTGATCGTCAATAAATGGAGATAATTTCCTGAGATATTTGGGTGGTTCTCTTTTATGTCTCAGCAGAGAGAGTTCGTCGGAAAAAACCAAGCTTTGAGTGTATTTTACAAAGACAAGTAAAGATTGATGAAAGTCGCTAGAGGTGAGATTTCCTTGGTTTTTAGAATGAGGATGTCGTGAATTATTGATGAAACGTAATATATATGCCAAAATACGATGGGATTTATCAAGTGATGAATGTCTATTCAAAATATCTTCAAGGAAATGGAAGGAAACAGTGTGAGTCAGTGTTAATATTTTCTTTTCCTGTAATGCTTCAGAAGAGGGGAGGAATTCAATGTTTTTCCAGCCTCGTTTTGAATCTTTCAGGAACGACGGTCCCGTCCACCATAATGAATTGTTCAGCAACTTGGAGGGGAGCAGACCCCTAGAACCAATATCAGCAGGATTATCCGCGGAAGAAACATGAAACCAAGAACTAGCCGGAACTTTGTTCTGGATGAATGAAACTCTGTTGCTAACGAATGTCTTCCACCGATAAGCATCAGACTGAATACATGACAGAGTGACGGTTGAATCGGACCAACAAAAGATATTGGAGAGAGGTATCTTCTCCGCAAAGATCTTCTGGACGAATGAGACTAGCTTAGCAGCCAGAACTGCGGCGGAAAGTTCAAGTTTTGGTATTGTGACTTTTTTTTTGAGAGGGGCGACTTTGGTCTTAGAACACACAAGATACGAAGAAATTTCGCCTGATGATGAAATACAGATAAGGTAACGACTGCGCAGTATCCCTTTTCAGAAGCATCTGCGAAACAATGTAACTCGCAAGTTACTGAATCATCTGAAGTTAAACGGCGTGGAAGTTCAAAATTAGTTAAAGATGTTGTCATGAACATACTTCTCCCAAAGACGTAGGATCTCTTGGGGTGGGGTTTGGTCCCAATCCAATTTTAATTCCCAAATTCTTTGGATGAGATGTTTTATTAAAAATGTAACTGGTGACAAAAAACCCAGAGGATCAATATGCGGGCAAGATTAGAAAGGAGATTTCGCTTGGTGCAAGTTGAATGTGAAGGCTCGATAGAAAATTTAAAATGTCTTGCAAGGAGTCCATTGCAAACCAATAATTTTCAAAGGACTTGTGCATTCGTTGTCAAGTCCCTCGGATCGACGGACAGATGTGACTCCGGAAGATGAGATAGTAAAGCGGAGTGATTGCTGGACCATTTTCGCAATTCGAAATGGCCCTTTTTCATAAGGGAGATGAGTTGAGATTGGAGAGATAGAGCATTATCGAGAGAAGAAGCGCCTGTGCAGATGTTATCGATGTAGGTGTCCTCCCTGAGAACACGGGCTGTTGAGGGTACGGGGCACCCTCATCATGAGCTAATTGCAAAATAGTTCGATTTGAGAGAAAAGGGCTAGGACTAGTCCATAAGTGTAGTGTTGAGACGATAGTCTTGGGGGGAATCTGGGTTAAAACGCCAAAGGATTCGTTGGTAGTCACAATGATCAGAGGACACCAGGATTTGACGAAACATCATTTTGACGTCGGTGGTGAAGACAATGAAGTGGAGTCGAGAATTTAGTAATATTGTTACAATATCCCTCTGGAGCTTAGGCCTATGTATAAATGATCATTCAATGAGGTTTGATTGGTAATTTTGCCGAACCGTTGAAAACAACCCTAAGTTTGGTTGAGTACTACTGGGTTTGAAAACACAGTGGTGGGGAATGTAGTAAGATAGGGGTGAAAATTCAGAGACCTTTTCCATGTGACCGAGCTCTAAGTACTTCCGCAAGAAGTCTGAGTATTGGGAATACAAAGAGGGTTGTTTCAAAGTTGTCTTTCGAGAGAAAAAATCTCCGAAGAGCTAGAGAACGACTGTCAGGAAAAGAAGGATATGAATCTTGAAAGGGAGCCATACTACATATCTACCACTAGGGTTTCTAGTCACAGTATCAGAAAATAATTTTTCACATATTTCCTCTTCAGGAAACATAATGCGAGTATCTGGAACCTGCTCGACTTCGAAAAACCGTTTCATTGTAGTCTCCAAGGAGGATTCCTCGGCCACGCAAAACAGAGAAGTGATAGTTGGCTGGAAGGATTGTTGATTCTACAGTTATATGTACCCGAAAACAGTATTAGAGCATCTGGTTCGCCATATTTTCCTGAAATTCGACATCAAGCATATTCGTGAAAAAACATCAGCTCCCAATAAAAGTCGATAGTGCCAGAATGTGGAAGTCAGGATCTGCTAAATCAAGATTCGAAATATGAGACCATCTACCGGGTAAAATAGAAGTGGTTGGTAAATGTTCACAGATACGGGGCAATACTATGGCATCGGCGAAGAGAGAGGGTTTGTTGCGAGAAAGAATGGAGAGAGTTACACCTCCATGTTTGTCTAATGTTTGCATAGAACCTAATCCATTGAGATTGATAGTCAAGTCAGTAGTGCGCAGATGTAAACGCCTTGCGCATTTTTGGGTAATGAAGGAGCTCATGCTGCCAGAATCTATGAGACATCTGAGTTTTTGATAAGTTCCAAATTTATATAGTACTTGTACCTGGGCAGTTGATAAGAGAACACTAGAAGAAGATGAGAGAAATGCGGTTTGGACTGATGGAATCGATGAAAGGACATTTTGCTCTGTATTGCTCGCAGAGGGAACTGAAGCATTTTCAGCAGAGTTGCCAACAGAGGATGAAAATCGATCACTGGGTCGTTCAAAATGTAATAAAGTATGATGTGGCTGATTGCATTTGTGACATTTGATTGTGCTTTTGCATTTTTTAAAAGAATGTGAACTGCTCAAGTAATTAATGCAAAGATTGTGTCCCTTGACCATCTGATAGCGCTCATTGGCAGATTTTTTCAAAAACTCTGGGCACTTGTACAAAAAGTGTTCAGAGTTGCAGAATGAGCATTTGACATTATTTGATTGAACCAATAGTGAAGTTGAAGGACGAAGACTAAAGGAGTTTTAGTGAATTCAATTTTCTTTGGCTTAGTTTACGTGAACATGAATATTTTCCAGAGCAAACAATGTTTGTGTAAGAATTCTGCAATGACTGATAAGTTGGTATTGCAGTTGAATTATGGTGAAGTTCGAAACGAGTAGCAATTGAAACATCTAATCTTTTGAGTATCATCTGTACTATAATAAAATCCCACTGATCTACTGGTAACTTTAAAATTTCCAATGCCTCCAAATTGTCATGAAAAATATCCAACATTTGACGCAATGTTAAGAATCCTCCAAGTTCAATTTTGGAACACTTTCAATGGCAGACCAGTGAGCTGCTGCTATTATCTAATATTTTTGAGTCTCTTAACAAGAGTATCGTAAGCAATTTTATAATTGACACTAGTCATTGGCAAATGTTGAACCAAACCCAATGCTGTTCCTTTAAGGGATGATAGAAGATAATTAAATTTCTCGATATCGCTTAGACGAGGATTGGTGTGAATAATGGCGTCAAACATATCGATGTATGATGGGAATTTCGAAATATCTCCCGTGAATTGAGGTAATTCAATTTTTGGTAGGCTTATATTATTAGAAGGGAGTGATTGTGCATTAGAAGGAAAGTTTTGACTTTGAGTAATTGGATTCTGATTAGGCGCAAAAATTTTGCAATGTAAAGATTTTATCAAAAAATATGCATTCTCAAAGGTTTTCCTAATCGCATCCTGATCATCAAATCCATCGTCCGAATCTTCAGGAAGTTCCCCAATTATTGAATTGTGTAACTTGTTGAATTCACTTCGAATCTCATCAATTTGTTCAAATCTGAATTGAAAAACTTCCCTATAATTCACATCATTATCAGCAAGTCTTGCTGTTTCAAATAACTCATCTAAACGTTTTATTTCAGTTTTTCTGAGTGAAGTGAATTTTTTGAGATTAGACATTTTCAGATTTTTTTGAATAATATGAAAAATATAGAAAGATGCAAACAATACTTTTTTAATGACTCTGTATGCGTTAGTCAACCAAACTAAATTCAGAATAATTTATTTGTCTTGAATTTAGAAACGCTGTCGAGCCACTCTGTAAATGGAATCACCGATCAGCTGCGATATCGAATGGGGTGAATAAACGCAAAAGGTACCTTTCTACAAAAAAAGGGTACTAATAATTTAGCAATGTCAGTGTTTTGCACTGAACTACGAAATTTAATTTTCAAGGTTAACCTCAACCCAAATAAAAAGGGGTCATAAACAACTACCTGCAATTTTTATATAATCAATTAAAATGGGTATTCATTGATTATTGAAAATTGATTAAATAAAATAAATGGTAAAGTTATAATGAAATGGTAATCCGGCTCGAAGGACCAATTTTTGTGTGAATTTTTATAAGAAAATCACAAACTCAAGAGATAAGTGGACTGTAATCTTTATGCGGTTGAAAGGAAAAATATGAGAATAGTGAGAGGTTGAAATGACCATAAACCGAGACCTCAAGATCTTACCTGTAGGTCCTACGAAGGGCGGGCTATGACAATGGTCTCCTCAGTGGCCTTCTCCTAGAGATCTCTAGTGGTGTATGCTGCTGCGGGAGTCACTTTCGTAACGTAATATCACCATTTCTGGATTGGGTAATGTTCCGATCACGTTGAAGTAGATTTTAAACAAGAGCGAGCAAATAGCACTGAGAATGCCGAGAGTATATTTTCAACTGTTTTAAAAACTGTCACTCGCTGTTCTGCTGGTGAGAAATACGAGGTGAGGATCTTGAGATTTTTGTGATTGATATAGCAGGTAAATGCATGAATGTACATGGGGAGGAAATAAACTAATAATTGACAATGAATACCCACTATAATTAGATTTATTTGATAAGAAAATATGAAAGGAAAAAACTATGTTTGAACTCAATAATAAACAAAAAATACATACACAAGAGCGTGTGGACGCGACAGGCACTTTTCCAGAGGCCATACTAGTGTATGGCATCAGACAGTCGAAATCATGTTACAAGTAATTTTAAAAAACCGACTAAAAAAATCTCCTATCAGATCTTGACGAAATTGGGACCACCACTGAGGTACCCCTTTCTAACAAAAAAAAAAGAATAGTTGAAATTGGACAACGTGGTAAAGACAATAGGTACGACATAATAAAAATATTCCGATGAATTGTGATCCACCTCCTTAAAGTCGGTTAAAAAGAAGGAAAATGGGTAGTAGGTTGGAGAAATTAAACATTCATATTAAATATTCATTTTCCGGCGACCTCGTATTGACGAGTCTGTTTAATCTAGACGAAATCGATCGTTAATGACCCCTATTAACGTTCTATTTATCTATTAATGCATTATGCAGCCAAACATACACCGAAATCGACCAGTAATAACCTATATTAATGATCGATTTCTCTATTTATGCATAATTATGGTATAGGCAACTAAACATACACGAATTCAAATACTATTCAAATGTCAAATCATATTACCTTCACGATGTCAAATTTATCTCGATCATTAATCGGCACCATTAATACACTAGTTGATTAAATAACTATTAAGGGAGAACTCACAATGCACAAAATAACAATATTATTTTAATTATTGAACAGTATCAATTTTGTTAATTTCTGACTTGAACCCGATTTGGTTTTTTAAAATGTCTTCATTAAAAAGTTTGGCGCGATGGAATGCCTTTTCTACAAGCTCTGATTTAACTTGCTTCGTTCGAATGTCATTCTTTCCTGTTCAAAATTTTAATCCATTTTTGGAGCACTTGCCGACACCCGATTGTGCTGAAATTTTGCAGGTGTTTATACTTCCAATACATTATGAAATTTTTGTTAAAGAAAAAACAAAATGGCGCCTTCAAGATGGCGGACGAGTTTTGTGATTATGGTAAGTACGAATTTACACGATCCAATCAATTGGTCAATTTTGTGACCTTGAATTTTATTGATAGGTGTAAACAGAAAATTGTCGTCAATTTGAACTTGACCAATAAATTGATGAGTTTAGAATTGGTTCTGATTTTTCATCAATTTTTAGTGACAATTTGCAGTAACTTTCGGCCATGAATTGGATGCCTGCTAGAACAGAGATTTTCAGATTATATGTTATTATTTACGCGATTTCACATACCCTACCCTAACCGCGAGAAAAATGATAGTGCGAAAAAAAAACATAATTTACGTTGCATTACATTCGCAACAATGTGCATTGCTGAATATAAAAGACAGCGATGTAGAAGATGGTGGATTAGATCTTGGATTGAGAAAAGAGAGAAAGGAAACTTGACATTAGTTCACGAAAAATTCCTGAGTGCAGATCCTGATCAATTCAAACGATATTTGAGAATGGATCAGAGTCAATTCAATAAGCTATTGAATAATATTCGGAACTTTTTCTATAGTTGAACCATTTTTGTCAGTATGTTGGTATTCCTGAGTAAAAACTGTTACCAAAATTGACCAATAAATTGTCAGGTGTAAATATAACCCATATTGGTCAATTTTATTGTATCGTGTAAATTCGCACTAAGATTCGATTCAAAATTGGTATGTGGGGGTTTTCGGGGACGAAGATTGTGATTTTTTGTCAAAATTAAAAAATTCAAAATGGCGGATCTAAGATGGCGGACGAGTTTTGTGATTATGGTCCGATTCTATTCAAAATTTGTATGGGGGGTTTTTGAAGTCGGAGATAATGAATTTTTGTCAAAATTTAAATGGCTGCTCATGGAATTTTTGTTATAGAACAAAACAAAAGGCGCTCCAAGATGGCGGTCTCCTCGTTGAAGGATAAGATAGCTCAGAACAGGAAAAAGGCCTCATAATAACGATGCTTTTATAAAAATGCATAGATTAAGGCGTACCTAAGTACACAAAATCAAATAATTAATAAAAAACCTTTTTTTAAAGTAAAAAATAATTGCTTTGGATGTGTGAGTGTGGAGTGTGTCGCTTTAGTATTCGAACTTTGCACGACAAGCTTTTGAATCTATAACTCACGAAATAACCTACGTCACACATCCAAAGCAATTATTTTTTACTTCTTAGTGCATTTGAATAAAAGCTTGTCTTTAAAAAGGTTTTTTTATTAATTATTTTATCAACTGAATTTCATGTATCTTTAGAAATAGCTTGCAAATTTAAAGAAATTTTTTGTACTGCTGCATTGCGTAATAAACTCTTTATATTTTTGGTCTGCAATGGCCCAGACTGAACTATTCAGAGATGTTTTTCCGCAAACTGTATTATTTTGTAGACTATATCAGCAGCATTTACCAAACCACCATTTGAACTAAAATTCACGAACCGTTCAAATGGTTCACTTGGAGAGCAATACATGTGATCTGTCTGGATGAGTTCATTTCGGTATAGTTCGGTATGTCAATAGAACCAAAATTGACCAATAAATTGTCAGGTGTAAATATAACCCATATTGGTCAATTTTATTGTATCGTGTAAATTCGCACTAAGATTCGATTCAAAATTGGTATGTGGGGGTTTTCGGGGACGAAGATTGTGATTTTTTGTCAAAATTAAAAAATTCAAAATGGCGGATCTAAGATGGCGGACGAGTTTTGTGATTATGGTCCGATTCTATTCAAAATTTGTATGGGGGGTTTTTGAAGTCGGAGATAATGAATTTTTTGTCAAAATTTAAATGGCTGCTCATGGAATTTTTGTTATAGAACAAAACAAAAGGCGCTCCAAGATGGCGGTCTCCTCGTTGAAGGATAAGATAGCTCAGAACAGGAAAAAGGCCTCATAATAACGATGCTTTTATAAAAATGCATAGATTAAGGCGTACCTAAGTACACAAAATCAAATAATTAATAAAAAACCTTTTTTTAAAGTAAAAAATAATTGCTTTGGATGTGTGAGTGTGGAGTGTGTCGCTTTTGTATTCGAACTTTGCACGACAAGCTTTTGAAATAGAAATTTTTTTTTTATGCATTTGAATAAAAGCTTGTTTTAAGGTTTTTTTTTAATTTTTTAAAATTTTTAAACTTGCAAATTTAAAGAAATTTTTTGTACTGCTGCATTGCGTAATAAACTCTTTATATTTTTGGTCTGCAATGGCCCAGACTGAACTATTCAGAGATGTTTTTCCGCAAACTGTATTATTTTGTAGACTATATCAGCAGCATTTACCAAACCACCATTTGAACTAAAATTCACGAACCGTTCAAATGGTTCACTTGGAGAGCAATACATGTGATCTGTCTGGATGAGTTCATTTCGGTATAGTTCGGTATGTCAATAGAATCAGAGCACGAGCTAGTTTTCTGACAACAAAACCTGCTATGTAATATAGCACATTTTCTTGATATTCTGACAAAGAGATTTTATGTATTCCGTCTGATACACTGAAATCAAAAATTATCTTCTTATCACTTTCAGATGTATGTGTTCAGTACGAAATTCCAATATTGGAGTACATTCACTATCAAAATCCATACAGTTTGCAGAAATACTTTCTTGAACTTAATTTCTGAATTCTAAAGCACACTTGAAACAGTAATAATGCAAAAAAATCCCCCCCCCCCAGTTATCTCACAGCCACAGCTACTTAAAAAAAGTTCAAGGTGCAAACGTGTCCTGGCACATGGAGTGAAGTAAATACCAGTGTGAAGTTAGCAGCCACTTTCCAGCAGCCATTTTCTCCCCAGCAGCCAAACGACCAGTGCGACGGTTATAAATAAAATACATTGAATATAGTATTGAACAATTGGGAATGAGTTTCTCACCGCTACCGCATATCGTCTTATATGTGATGTTCATATACTTTGCCTTAAAAGATATTTGAACCATTAATGAGCTTATACACTAAAATATTAAAAGTTAAAAAAAGTTTTTTTTCTGCGAAGGAAAAAATAGCCGCGTTCATAATTGGCAGAGAGTGTTTTATATACCAGAAGAGTACACTGTACACCCCTTGGACGCCTCCCAAATCGAAGTCATTCATACAGTGTACTCTTCTGGTATATGAAACCCTCTCTGAGAAATATAAACGCGCTATTTTTTTCCTTTACAGAAAAATCGATTTTTTAAGATTTCATGAGGGTGGAACCACCCCTTGGACGCCTCCCAAATCGAAGTCATTCTACATTGTACTTTCTGGTATATGAAACCCTCTCTGAGAAATATATACGCGGCTATTTTTTTCCTTCACAGAAAAATCGATTTTTTAAGATTTCATGAGGGTGGAACCACCCCTTGGACGCCTCCCAAATCGAAGTCATTCATACAGTGTACTCTTCTGGTATATGAAACCCTCTCTGAGAAATATAAACACGGCTATTTTTTTCCTTCACAGAAAAATCGATTTTTTAAGATTTCATGAGGGACGCCTCCCAAATCGAAGTCGTTCATACAGTGTACTCTTCTGATATATAAAACACTCTCTAAGAAACATAAACGTGGCTATTTTTTTCCTTCATAGAAAAATCGATTTTTTTTAAGTTTTCATGAGGGTGGAACCACCCCTAGGACGCCTCCCAAATCGAAGTCTTTCATACAGTGTACTCTTCTGGTGTATATTACACTCTATTCCAATTATGAACACGGCTATTTTTTTCCTTCCCAGAAAAACAACTTTTTTAGTTTTAAATATTTTAGAGTATAACTGGAAGCTCATTAATGGTTCAAATATATTTTAAGGCAATGTATATGAACATTACATAAAAGACGACATGCGGTAGCGATGATAAACCCATTCCCAATTGTTCAATACTATATTCAATGTATTTGATTTATAACCGCCGCCACTGGTCGTTTGACTGCTGGGGAGAAAAAGGCTGCTGGAAAGTGGCTGCTAACTTCACACTGGTGAAGTAAATAAGGATGGTTATTCCATAATATAGTGCGCTCTCATTCTACTGCACCTGACACACTTCGCTTTATGAAGGAGCATAACCAGCCGCCTTTCCAGTTGTTTGATCAGTATAGAACTCTTGTCTATGGTTGTTTGTTTATTTCACTGGCAGTGCCATTCACATTCACTAACAAGTAATATATGAGTTGATTGGCAACTGAATTACAGAATAAGTTTGCCATCAACATCAATTAGAATGTATCGCAGTAAAGGGGGCAGCATGGAGTTAGTACTGTTATGGATGCCCACTAACACGTCAAATAAGTTTCTGTGTGTTGTTGGATGTGGGATTGATGTGATGTTTACATGAACATAACTGCTTCTTTAATAAAAAAAGTCGATATTTATTGTTATTATGAAGTGTTCAGTTTTAGGATGACTTCGTTCTTTCACAGCAGTTTTGCACACTTCACGTTCTTTTCCATTCACTTGATTTTAAACTTTTGCGATTTCAATATGTACGAAATTTAAAAAAAAAAAGTACAAAATCGGCTAAAGAGTGGTTGCTTGAACGGCAAGGATGACTTCTATAAAGTTCTATAAATTGAATTATTTGCTATAATGCCTCAAATCGGTCATCTCTCTGGCTTAACAAACCACTTGAACACCACAGAACACAAAAATCCCACGCCCAACACTGATAAAGTTTGCCGTTCTTTAGTGGCTGTGCCCACACATTGGCTGACTTGCACGAGCACGTTCAAAACGATTCTGAAAAATCAAGCATTGACAGATATTTTTGAACGCCAGCAAGAAGGACACACACCACACGTACATTATGTATTTCCGAAAAATACAGGTTATGAAAGAAGTGGCTTAAGCCATTCAAAGGTTAGATTTTAAACCAAAAGAAAGAGGTGGTAAAAGCATTTTAAACCAGATGACATTTGTAATGAAAGTAAAAACACAGGTAATAAATAATTTTATATTTGGATTTACAATATTACTGTGAAATACTTTCAAATGTTTTAATTAATCTAGGTGTTTTGTTTGACTAAGAGCCGATTAAATACATCTGCTGTGCCTTCAATATTTCCATGGAATCAAGCAAACATTGTTACCGACTCTAAAATTTCTGATATTTCATTATTCACAGAAAGTCTGAAAAAAACGCCATCTGAAGATAGAAATGATGCAGCCATCAATTTTTGTTTCACGGAAACTACTACTCCCAAAATCATTATTCAACAAAATGAGTTGTTAAGTTGCATGATGTTGAGTAATTCAAATAGTCAAGAGTTACTTGTTTTCTCTAATAATATTCAAGAATGTGAAGTAGTGATAGATGAAATTTTAGTAGAAAAAGATAGTGAAAAACAAGGTGAATGTATTGAGAATTCGGCTCACTCTATATATAATCACCATAATTATCGTAAATATAATTCAAGCAATAATAATGGTACCTACTAGCTTATGGAAAAATGATCCTAAAGGTGTGTTATATTTTACTAGCTTAGTAAATTACGTCATGTTTTTAACATGTCTTTAGCATCTACACTGAATATGATAAAATATTATAACAATCATAATATTGGAAATTTATCTTGAAAAAAAAACAACTATTATTATCGCCATGAAAGTTACAACGTAATACTCCTGATTTAGAGTTATCTCGATATTTTGGAGTTAGTGTAGTGGCTGTTGGAAATATATTAAAAACTTACATTACTTTTATGGTTGCACAATGGTCAAAAGTTGATATTTGGCCCAGCAGAGAACTGGTAATTTTTTTTATGCCACAATCTTTCAAACCAATTTTCCATCTACCAGAGTTATATATAGTTGATTGATGAGCAGAACCTCTGTAACATGGACTAAAATAAGAGAACAATCCTCCTGGTGTACAACCTACAAATTTTTTTATAGTATTATTATTTTTATAAGCGCTGAAAGTTGATTGCTGAAAACAAGGAGTTCTTTTTGCTGAATAAACATTTCAGTACCATCAAATAACTCTGGTAGATGGAAAATTGCCTTTATATAATTTTTTTTACCAGTTTTCTACTGGGCGAAATATACATTTTTTATCATTGTACAGCCATATAAGTAATCCAAGTTTTGAATATATTTCCTCAGCCACTACACTAACTCCTAAATATCTAGAACTCAAAATCAGGAGTATACCGTTGTAGCTTCCATAGCGATAAAAACAGTAGTATTTTTATCATATGCAAATGTAGGTGCTAAAAACATGTATACTGTTATAAACATTATGTTCAATAATGATTTCGGGAGTAGAAGTTTCTGTGAAACAAACATTGATTGCTGCATGATTTGTATCTTCAGATGGCGTTTTTTCCAGATCTTCTGTGAATACTGAAATTTCAGTCGGTTACAATGTTTCCTTTTTTTCCATGAAAATAATGAACAGACGTATTTAATAGGCTTCTAGTTAACACAACGCCTAGAAGAATTAAAACATTCGAAAGTATTTTACAGTAGTTATAAATTTAAATATAAAATTATTCGTTACCTGTGTGTTTACTTTCATTACAAATATCATCTGGTTTGAAATTATTTTAACATAAACCACCCTTTCTTTTGGTTTATAATCTAACCTTCGCATGCTTTTGAGCCACTTCTTTTGTGACTCTGTATTTTTCGGAAATACATCATTTGATTCTTACAACTTGAAACTGAACACTTCATAATAATATATCGTTTTTTAATTAAAGAAACAATCTGGCATTTATTAGAGGTTATGTTTTTCAAGAACATAACTCCAGGTTCTTCTTCTTCCATCTTTATGACATTTGACCAATCAGGTACAATTAGCTAGCGCTCTCTCTTAGAGCTCCTCAAGTATTGAAACGACCGTTTGGTAGGTAGAGTGGGGGAAAACACGAGTGGACACGATTTGATGTGGCTGCTTATGCCACCGCGAATCTTCACCAGTGGCTTGTCATGCAGCGTTTGAAAGGTTAGGTATGTTTGATTAATAAATAGGTAGTGAAGTTATTTATTCAACTTTGAGAAAAAATTCAAAATCTTCGACCCCGAAAACCCCCACATACCAATTTTGAATAAAAATCGGACCATTATCACAAAACTCGTCCGCCAAAAACTACGTCTCGTGTTTCGCCTATACCAAATAATTTGGTACGCCTATGGAATTCCTATTAATAGCCACAGTTAGACAATGGTTCGGGAATCTGCGAGGAAAATTGGTTGTTAGGTAGGGGAAGGCCAAAGTGGTCGTTTCAATACTGAACGAGCTCTACGTAATCTTTTATATAATCGCGACTTCGTCGTTATGGGTTATGGGGCACCCTGAATGTCTCACTCGAAGTTGTCATCCGGCCTGGTTAACGGCATAGAGAACAAGGGAGCAGGTTTTTCACCCATTCAGTTGTTCAACTTCACTAACTTTTATATATTTTTGGAATGTACGTATTTTTACGGCTACATTATTACAAAGGTTCTTGTGAACATCACTCGATCACACAGAATCATAGAAACGTATTGATGTGTTAGTAGGCAGCAGGGCCTTACGGAGCCAGCATTGGGCCTGGGGCAGAGCAGCCTGGCCCCTACCTCCTTTTTTTTTTTATTTATACCAACAGTTTTTTTTTTTCGATTTAATCCAACTGAAGGCGTTGGCTTAGTAGTGGAATGAATATTCATTAAGAATATGAACTATTCTTTTTTTCTGAGTACCAAAAACCATAATATGAATTTTGATATTTACCTACGTTGCCTAGGTAGCTACTTGTATTAAAATTTCATACTTTATCATTTTTGGTTGAATTCTGTTTTTATTTTATTTACTCGGCGGTCCCCCCGACGCGAAGACGCTTGGATCAAAATATTACTATTTATATACTTAAAGTGCTAATACATATTATTTTCTTAAATTTTAGAGGTTTTTGGCGTCGGGGGTTTTGAAATTTTTAGTTTAAGTTTTATTTCATGCTTTTTAAAATTTATATATTACTAGTAGACAGGCTACAATCGACATTCTATCCCCACAATCACACAAATACGTTTCGGGACGAAACACGAAATTGCTATACGAGATGTTGCCTCGCCGAAATTTGCGTATTCTCACAATGGTTGTATTTTCGTAAATATTATTACAGTTACAAGATTTTGGCAATTCATTATTTCATTCGCTTTACACATTCACACTAATTCGCCCCAAACGGTACTACATCGTATACCAAAGTTCAAAGTTTCAAATCGATCAAACGAGTAGCCTAGAATCCCTCACCAATTTATTCTCTTTCCTACCCCATCATCAGACCTTGATCACCACCTATCTATAACCTATTCATTGAGATCATTTCAATGAGTCCAAACACGATACTTCTGCTGTAAGTTGGTGAGCAGTTGGGTATCATATAGAGTTCAGGTGATGCTGCAGGTCAAGGTTACCATGTTCTTGCAATATCATTGAAGTAACATTCGAATCAATTAGACCTGTGGTAGTTATAAAGGCTGAACAGATTTCCTTGAATCATAGCTAAGAACACTATCGATCAAATCACCTGTAAAACAAAAAAAACTAAAACAAAATCGGTGCATCTGTTTGTGAACTACGGTGCCACAGACACACGTTAATTAATTTTAACACCCCTCTCTTTGCATCTGGGGTTAAAAAAAGCAATTTTTGTAAAGTTTCCTTCATTTGATATATTATATTGAATACAAATGTTAACTCTTGTAACAGTTGAATAAATGGAACTGAATAATTTTCAACAATACAATGTTTTTAAAACAAATTCGCTTTTCTGACCTTTTTGGCGTCAAAATCATTTGTTATTTTTTCAAAATGCAGCTGCCTAGCTGGTTATGACTCGATTGAGAGCATTGCCAAACTAAATCGTGTCTGTCTCTCAATATTCGCAAAAATGAGGGTTACTGGATCTTAATAGACATAGACTGTGGCTGTCTGGCCTCACTTGGGTATTAGGTGTGGGCATTGAATAATCATTTTCATAATGTTTCATGTCCTTTTGGGCCCATCGGGACATTTGCCCTCCCCTGCACCCATCTCTCCGGGCTTGATAATAATAATAATAATAATAATAATAATAATAATAATAATAAATATGCTTTATTATCATAAGACAGAATCTTGTTGACAAAGTTGGTTAGTGAATACATATAGAGTAAAAAAATGCAATCATGACAAAAGATAATAAAAATAAAAACTGTGCAAGGGTACAAAAATGTTATATGGATGATGTAAAAGTAAATAGAGTATAAGAATATATTATTTATAAAAGTGTATAATAGTCAAATTTATAAAAGAGTAAACATAGAAGGTAACAATTTAAATGCACCTTGATTAATAAATATAAAAAATATGAGTGAGTCAGTTAAAACTTTTATTAAAATATTCCTGCAAAGTATAAAAAGGTCTATCAGATAGAAATTGTTTGACTAACTTCCTGAATTGGTAGTCATTTATATTGGCAGATCTTATGTATAGAGGTAAATGATTGTACATTTTCCCACCATTGAAAAATATGGAGTCTCTGGTGATGTTTTTAGTTGCCACTGTGAGTTTCAGAGTGTGTCTGCTGTTCCGGGTGTTATAGTGGGAAGAAGACTCAGTAAAGTTTAATATATGTTTATTTATTAGACACACGGATTCCAGTATGAATAATGCAGTTACCGTTAGAATTTTATGGTTTTTGAAGAAGGTTCTACAGGAATCCCTTTGATTAAGGTTCCCTACATACCTTATTGCCCTTTTCTGTAAAATTAATAAACTTTCAAATAAGGTTGGGCTGCATGCTCCCCAAAACGGTATTCCGTAGCGTAAGTGAGAATCTATGAGAGCATAGTAAGCCATTTTTGCAGTGTTGAACCCCAATTCTTTAAAAATCACTCTAACAGCATAACAACCAGAAGAGATTTTGCCAGTGAGTTGCTTAACATGATCCTCAAATTTTAAATTCTGGTCAATGAACAATCCTAGAAATTTAGTGTTATTTTTTGTTTCCAATGATCTGTCTTCAAAGAAAAGTTCATTGAGTGAGCATCTAAATGATATTACATTAGTTTTTGTTAAGTTAGAAGATAAAATGTTTGCATCACACCAATCTTCAACTTTTCCCAAGTCAGCAGAGATTATGTTGTGCAACTCACAAGAGTTTTTATTATTGCAAAGTATGGTTGTGTCATCTGTGAAGAGGGTGAACTTCCTAGAGATATTGAGCTTGGTGAGGTCATTCACATATAATAAAAAAAGGATGGGACCCAATACAGAACCTTGTGGAACTCCCGAATTAATTTCCCTTTTTTTTATAGTTCTGCTGTTTTGACCATTTGTGTCCTTCCCTTTAGGTAGGAATTGAACCATTCAAAGGTTAATCCTCTGCATCCATATCGTTGTAGCTTTCTCAGCAGTATTTTGTGATCAACACAGTCAAATGCCTTTGACAGGTTACAAAACACTGCGGCAATCTTTTCACCGGCATTTATTTCGGAATAGACTCTATTCAGAAATGAGAAAATAGCATCGTGCGTATTTTTATTATTCTGGAAGCCGAACTGGTTTTCACTGATGATATTATGCTTATTTATGAATTCAAGTGGTCGTTTTTTTACTAATTTTTCTATGATTTTTGCGATGGTTGGAATGAGAGATATAGGACGGAAATTAACGGGATCATCAGAATCTCCTCCCTTGTGCAGAGGAATAACCACAGAGGTTTTTAGAAATGAGGGGAATATGCCTGTTTGGAAGGATAAATTTATCAGTGAAACCAATACATTTAGGGCACTAAGAGGAAGGTTTTGTATTATTTTGCTCGATATTTCATCGTAGCCTGTAGTATTTTGTTTTTAATATCCTTCAAGATTTCAATCAATTCATTAATGTTGGTCTCAGAGAAACAGTTCTCTTCCACACCCAAATTTTCTAGATGCACTAATGGGTCTTATGGGCTAGCAATATTTTTGCTCATATTTTCTGCAGTACAGCAGTAAAAGTCATCTAAAGTATCAGGGCTTAGAGTAATGTTATATTTTTGTTTTTGTGAGTTTCCTCTCAAGTCATTTATAATTGACCAGGGCTCTTTTATTTTATTGTGAGACGCACTGAGTCTATTATTGTAAAATGATTCTTTTGCTCGCTTGATTGTCGTTCTATAAATTCTACGGTAATTATTAAAGTAGTTTAAATGATAGAGATTATTTGTGAATTTCCGAATATAATGCATTGACCGCATATTAATAGAAGACATTTTCAAACCTTTTGTCAACCATAGTTTTTTTTGTTTAATTTTAATTTTTTGTTTTGGGAATGAAGCCTCGAATACATCTATTAAAAGATTGTGAAATAAGGGGAAAGGATCATTATGCGAAAGAATAATTTCCCAGTCAATCTGAAGACAATTCTGATAGAACCTATTATAATTTGTCCTGCTAAACAGTCTTCCATATTTACATTTGTTTAGCTTCTTTGACGACCAGAACGGCACTGAGCACCTATAATTGCCTCATGGTCAGATAAACCTGAAGAGTTTACTGAGCATAATACTTTTAGCTCATCAAAGTTGCTACAAATATAGTCAATGAGAGTAGACGAGAATTGTGAGATACGGTATTGGATTTAACATGCATAATTAAGTTGAATGACAATAGAAGGTTTTTTAGAGAGTCATGCAGTGGCTGGCGATTCAAGGTCATTATAGTTAATATTGAAATCGCCGGCTACAATCAAAGAACAATTTACAGAGATAAGTTATTCAAAAATATATTAACATTTGAGGAGGGAGAACGATATATGCACATAATATATAAATTATCCTCTTTACAGTAACAGATAGAAAACTCCAAATTTTTATCCTCTAATAAGTCATTAAATTTGTCAATTTTAGTGAACACGAAGTCATCAATAGCAGTGTTTTTCATTAGTATGGCAGTTCCACATGATTTGAAGACTTTCTTGAAAACCTGGATACCACAGTGTAGTCAGGAATATTAATGGTTCATTTTCATTGCACCAGTGTTCGGTTAGTAGGACTAGAGTTGGAAAACTCAGGCTCTCCAAGAATATATATAACTCATCAGTTTTATTTCTTAAGGACTGGTATATTCAACAAAGTGAAATTGAGAGATTTATATTTATTGTTAGATATTCTGTTGTTGAATTCTCTGTCATCATGAGTTATATCTTTAACAGAGTTTCCTGAGCTGTCCATAAAAAATTTTTAGTTACAGGCACAAATTTCAGATTTGATACCTGTGTTTTTCTTAGTACATTTGATTCAGAAATCTTTTTCAGAATGACAGCCTTACTCAGCAGATTATTACCTTCAGAATTATTGATATCCAAAAAAGAAATATTTCCTTCTGCATAATGGTTCAATTTCATTGCATAATCATTCAACTTGATGTTGTATCTATAAATAATTTCATTGACCTTATAATTCCTGCTGTAGGGAACTGAGGAAAGGATTATGTTTGTGTTGGTGCAAATCTTAAGCTTGCTGTTCATTTTTTTAAAAGATGGATATTTTTTTGTTTTGAAATCATTTGATCCAGCAAGAATTATTATGTGGTCATCAAGACAGTAATTATTTGATAAATTTATAACATCGTTGATAACATTTTCGAAATTGGCGCTAGGTTTGATTATTGATAGGCAGCCATGACAGTACTAACTCCATGATGCCCCCTTTAATGAGTTTTACTGCGATATATCCTAATTGAAACGGCATTCGATGGCGCAAAATTACATGATACAAGAAAGATGGCTGATGACGAATTCGACGCAAATGAACACTGCTCATCCCCCTTTTTCTTCAGCGCGTTGCGCAGACACCCTTTGTGACTTCTATAGGGAATACGCCTGATTTTACTGTATTTCTTCTTTGTATCAGTTCGGTCTTTAAAAATAACATTTTTTCAAAATAACTTCTTGAATCTCATTTTTTTTCCGAAATTTTCAACTTCAGAAGTGTTCCTCAATTCAAACTCAATTTGACCCTCACTTGAATAACTTTCCCCAAACACTAGCGCCAATTGTGGTTGTTTCAGGAATACTGATGTCTCACAACCCAAACATAAATTCAACCTCCTCTCAATGTGATGTTTCAGTAATGATGGCAATTATTATAACAAAAAAATATTAGTACAACAATATAAACGAAGACAGATAAAATTAAAGTTGACCGTTCGAAGCAACTAGCGGTAAAAGTTGGAACTGTGTGATGAACAAATTGGCGTTTTCAATTTTGAGCCCATGCATTCTTCACCTTTTATCTTGCTATTTTTAACTTAAACCAAACCTGTTGATTTTTTTGGTGTTTCTGGTTGGTGTATTAATTTACTTCTGCTCCACTGAATTTTAAACGTCATTTTGTGATAGGGCACTTCGTTGTTTCGATTTATTGAGAATATTTGTGGAAACTTTGAGCCCATTCTAATAAAGAATATGCACCGAACACCGGTGTTCTGTGATTTTGAGGATGGCTATTTGAAACTTGTTTCTGACAGATCTGTAGTTATGTGTCATTTGCCAAATCCACAGAACAAACTGTCAACACAAAAACCCCCTATTCCCAAAACGGCCGTTGAATAACAGCATCCAAATGGTATTTTTTATTCTAATTCTAAGTACAAATAGTCTTAATGCTGGAAATGAATTGCAGAGATTATACTTAATAAAACAAAAGTTTTTGGTATATATGCCCGAATATTTTCACCATTTTTGGAATTGGGTAATTCAATTTTGGAAAATTGAATCAGTTAAACTATTGTCGACTTTGAGAGATATTGGATTGACACTGGCCATTTCATCTTCTTGCAGGCAAGTATAAATCCCAGTTTCATCAATAATGTATTCCTAGTCAAGTTTTATATTACGGAATATTATGGAATGAATGAATTGTAAAATATCTTTGATCCACACACAAAAATAAAAATCTCAGTAGTGTTTTACTTCACTGTTTGCAGAAACTCTTAGGTACCTATAATGAACTGTAAACTTTTTGTAGCTGGTATCCAATGGATCTATGAGTAATTTTTTATTTTCATGCTAACAGAAAACATGTTAAACTGGTACTGAATCTTCCTCAGAAGCCGGCAACTTTTTTTCAAACTACCTTAAAATTTTGTTAATCATGATTATTAAGTAGTAGTGACAATGTTAATAAACAACATATAGAATCAATCTCCACAAAAACAATCAGTTTTTATTTATTTCCAAAGTGTAGGTATGCATTTCGGAAATTTATACTTCCATCATCAGCAAGAATACAAAGAATCTACAAGAATGTTGAAGTTAAAAAATTACAATAAAAGGAAACGTGAAAAAAACACTTAACAAATGGTCACCATAAATAAAAAAACAAACAAATGGAAAAATGACAAATTTCGTCATCTACACACTTTACATATATGTTATTATTATATTATTTGTGCAAAATGATGAGAATAACAAGGTGAAAACAAATGCCATCGTATTCATATGCATATAGTGACAGACTAACTTTCAGTTGTTGAAGCAAAGAAAAGAGCAGATGTTGTGCTTTTTGCTTCTTGAGATAAAGGAATCTTCAGAGAATGAAATTACATCGGTGTGTGGCTCTGTGATAAGAAAAAAGAACTAGAGTTCAGAAAGAGATTCATTTCTGAATAAGAAGGCAGGTTGAGTTAATGGTCTATAGATGGAATAAGATCTTATGGTAACGAACTTATTTGAAGATCGATGAAAAATTCAATGGATTAGTATAGGTTTTTTGGGGACAGATATGTTAGAAAATTCGTGAGGACTTAAACGAAATGAAAGGATTAAAAAATTGAATCGATTTCCAATTGGTCGTTGACACAAATCGAAGTGGGAGACTTTTTTTCCTTGTATATCTTCAAAATTTCCAGAAGGTTCAATTTGGTACTTCTTGAGTAGTAACTTTTTTATATCAAAATTTGTGTGTCCTGAAGTTAGGAGGTGATTAGCGAAGGATGATTGAGTATTACTGATTCAAAGTGTTCAAATATTCGTTGTAGTGGTAAAGGTGATTCTGTCGGAAAACTTCTCTCCTGTTTGGCCAATGTATACTACTGGGCATTCAGGGCATATCAGTCTATAGACCTCTGATTTCTCGAATTTGTTTCTTTTATCCTTATTATTACAGAGGTGTTTGTTCGAATTGTTGAGAGTTATGTGAGAAATTTGGATATTATTACTGGACATTTGTTTGGCAATCGAGGTGCAACTAGGACACAAAAAGGGTAGTGAGCGATAAGTTCTTGTACATTTGGAGTGAGTCAACAATTGTCTATTAAGATGATTGGTTTTAAGTTTTTGCTTGATTATGTTGGAAAGAGGGATGGTAAAGAGTATGTGGAAAAGATTATGGAAGTGTGGATGATTGGATAGTTTTTGGCAGTGTGGATGATTGGATGACTCTGGTATGATTGTGTTAGTGGCCGTAGGTTTTCTGTAAATGCAGAATTCAATGTGGTCTTTGTTTTTGATTAGTAGTAGAAAGGACAAATCATTATTTTATTTTTCTCATAAGTGAACTATATGGAATTATGTAAACTGTAAAAAAACAGAAAATTCTTTTAGTTCAGTTTCTGAACCTTGTAATAGGACAATGCAGTCGTCTACTGGTACCATAATACGATTTTGTTGGAGATGGTCCCATTGCTAGTCCCGAACGTTGTTTGTAATGAAACTAAGAATTGAACTGGAAAAAAAAACCACTGGAATAGAAAACGACCGGTCTTATTGGTGTGTTGGTTTTGTGAATCTTAGGGAGTCCATAAAGTAGAGGGGTCAGAGGGTTCATGGTAAGTAATTTGGTACCCGATGCTAGATTGTTTAAAGTGGTTTTTATGATTTTTAACTCGAATCCCATTCTGAAGGGTGAGGTCTAGAAGACCACATTGAATTCAGCATTTACAGAAATCCTACGGCCACTGACACAATTATACTAGAGTCATCCAGTCTTCCACACTGCCAAAAACTATCTTCCTTCCATAACCTTTTTTTTACCATCCCTCTTTCCAAAGAAAGTTTCCATGAACTCAACATAGTAAAGCAAATCGCTTACAATAATGGATAACCTTCAGTTGATCAAAAAATTTACAATTAACATAAAACCAAACATCTTAATAGACAATTGTTGACTCACTCTGAACCTACAAGAACTTATCGCTTACTACCCTTTTTGTGTCCTAGTTATACCTCGATTGCCAAACATATGTCCAGTAATAATTATCCACATTTCTCAAAGAACTCTTCAACAATTTGAACAAATACCTTTGTAATAATAAGGATAAAAGAAACAAATTCGAGAAATCAGGGGTGTATAGACTGAGATGCCCTGAATACGCAGTAGTATATACATTGGCCAAACAGGACGGTAGTTTTATCTGACAGAATCAAAGAACACCTTTACCACTAAAACAAATATTTGAACACTGACATCACTAATACTCAATCATCCATCGCCAATCACCTCCTAACTTCAGGACACACAAATTTTGACATAGAAAAACATGTAGACTTCCCTCATTACTGCCCAAAAAGTACCAGGTTGAACCTTCTGGAAATTTTGAAGATATACAAGGAAAAAAAGTCTCTCACTTCGGTTTTTTGTCAACGACCAACTGGATTTTGATTCAATTCAATTTTTTGAATCCTTACATTTCGTTTGACTCCAGATTTTGTTCATCTCTTTCGTTTATGTTTATTCATTTGTTATAATTTTGCCAGCTAAATATGTATTTCTGAAAATTGTCTACAGGCAATATAACATGTATAAATTTTCTTCATGTCCCGATCGGGGTATGAAAAGATTCTTCATGACGATGCAAGTAGTTGTTTCTTGTTGCTTATTGCTCAGAAGAAAACTCTCTTGAAGGGTGTAGGAATATTTCGTTTACCAGATAATTGATTTTATTGCTTTGAACTTTTCATACTTCGAGTTTTACTCTATTGGAGTTTAGTTGGGTGACGCTGGTGGATTGAATGAAACTATTCATTGCCACAGGAATATTTCAATAAACATGAATGATGAATAAATACCCAATTGAGCAAACATACAAAACAAAATGAAGTGCCGGTGAGAAGTCAGAGAAAATTTAATTAGTATTCCTAGGCTATCTGTGAAGGCCGCAGTGAAGAGGCCATAGCCCATTTTAAGCCCCAAACAACAAATCTAGGCTATTTTACAAGCTTTTATTTAGTTTCACATGTCCCGATGTCTGTGGGTTTGTAATCAAATCTTACAAGTTAAATTTGACCCACTTCCCGTCATCCAATTTCCTTGAAATTTGGCAGGTGTTCATAATTCCGGTGACAATGCATTATGGAATTTTTGTTAGAGATTTGTGTGTATGGTCCGATTCGATTCTAAATTGCTATGTGGGGGTTTTCGGGCTCGAAGATTATGAATTTTTTGTCAAAATTCATAAATTCAAGATGGCGGACGAGTTTGGTATATGGGGTTTTCGGGGTCGAAGATTGTGAATTTTTTGTCAAAATTCATAAAATCAAAATTTTGGCTCCAAGATGGCGGACGAGTATTATGTAATTATGGTCCGATTCGATTCAAAATTGGTATATGGGGTTTTCGGGGTCGAAGATTTTGAATTTTTTGTCAAAATTTATACATTCAAGATGGCTGACGAGATTTGTGATTATGGACCGTTCTATTCAAAATTGGTCTGTCGGTGTTTTTGGGGTCGGAGATTATAAATTTAGGAAGACTAATGATTTTTTCTCAAAATTCATAAATTGAGGATGGCAGCTCCAGTTAATCTTTAGATGGTCTCCCCATTGAAGAACTAGATCGCTCAGAACTTAAAGGAAAAAGCCTCATAATAACGATGCTTTAACGAAAATGCATAGATTAATAAGGCGTATTTACTAAAAAGCACCAAATAAAACACTTGATGAAAAACTTTTTTAAAGACAAGCTTTTATTCAAATGCTCTAAAAAGTTAAAAATAATTGCTTTGGATCTGTGAGGTAGGTTATTGTGTGAGTTATAGAGAGAGAAAATATACTTTATTGTCAAATTATAAAGATAATTTAAATATTAATTGTAGGTAAAAAATATATAAATAATTACAGTAATACATATTAATGCAGTAGTACGTCGATGATTAAGAACTTAGAGACTATAAAACATTTTTAAATACAAAAAAATATATAAACTCTACCAATTCTCTGAATAATACTCTTCCAAATTATAGTAAGCTCCCTCAAGAAATACATCTTTTAAAGTGATAAAATAAACTTTATGTGTAAGGGTAGGTGATTATATATTTTTATGCCTTCATATATAATTGATTTCCTGTTCAAATTCGAGGAGGGTATAGGCAGAGGTAGATTTAGATTATTTGTTCTACGTATTCTGTGATGTATC
Source organism: Gonioctena quinquepunctata (assembly GCA_018342105.1). Taxonomy (NCBI): domain Eukaryota; kingdom Metazoa; phylum Arthropoda; class Insecta; order Coleoptera; family Chrysomelidae; genus Gonioctena; species Gonioctena quinquepunctata. The sequence continues at coordinate 86,501 of JAFIRS010002114.1, forward strand.
TGAGGATTTGCTAAATTATCATGGTTTTTAAAAACTAAGAACACACTTTCTTATATAAATAAAGAGGATAAATTGAGTATTCCCTCAGAGACAAAGAGCAGTTTGCACGAATGTTTGGGAGATACCCTACACACATGTATCTTAATGCTTGCTTCTGTAGAATGAATATGTTATTAAGCCTTTGTTGGCTGTATATGCATGGAAAAAAACGATTTGTTAATTCAACCAAATTTATTTGGTCACTCTTATTGGCTTGACCCGACTAAATACAGTTCATCCAAAAACACAAGGGTATTCGATTGATGGAATCATTATATTGCGGTGACAAAATGGATTTCTCAATGCAATGCTAAGATTTCTTTGATTTGACAATATGTTCATCTATTGAAACAAACTCCAACTCATATTGATAGAACATTTGTTTCAACACAAATATAATATATATTTGAATCAAACAACAGAAATGGTTTAAAGAATATTATATTGGTTGAATTATATGCGTTAGATGGCGAAGCATTCGCACAATTGACCCTGACTTAGATAATGTTATCGAATAGCAAAGCCAACGTATCATTTGTTGCGACGTCCGGACTCAAATGTCTGGTGTAGGCTGTCATTGCCATATTTGTCAATTCAGTGGATTAACAAACTGATTACTCATTTGAATAGATAATTTCAGTGAAGAAATCAGCTTATTTTGTTGAATTGACATTATATTGAATTCATAAATTCGACATAAATACTTGTTTGAATGAATATTTTTGTTAAAGCAACCGGAAATTTTTGTAGATCTGATTATTCGATTCAACGAAATAATTACATGGTTGAAACAACATTTCTGCCAAAACGAGTTATGAATAGAGTTGGTCGAAGAAGATATTTGGTTCGTGCAAATAGCCAAGAAATAATTTTACTCATTTTGAGATTATATTTTGTCGTACATATACGACACTTTTATTTGTTTGATTCAAATAAATTTTATTTGATTCAACATTTTTTTTCTGTGTGCCCCAGAAGCCAATTCCTTATCTAAGGTGGGACTCCTCGAGGGCGTAATACACTTTTTTTGCTGTTTCAGAACCAATCTCGCTTGTGGCCAGTTTTTTACTTAGAGACAAAATGTGTTCTTGGAATTTCAGCTTGTCAATTATTAAGCCAAGAAATTTGGTGTTATGTTCACGTTCTAGTGTATCATGGCCAATAATTATACCTCCAATGTCACACTTGAAGGAAAGTAATTTGGTTTTGTTGATATTCAATGCCAGCGAATTACAGTCGCACCATTCCTTAACTTTTTCTAAATTGTTCTGGATGGTTTTCTTCAATGCTGAAGAATCTTTTCCGTGCCACAAGATAGTGGTATCATCAGTAAAGAGAGTGAACTTGCCTTGAACATTAAGAAGCGCTAGATTCAAAAGCTTGTCGCTTTTGTATTCGAACTTAAAACTGCGAACTTGAATCTGTAACTCAGGGAATAACCTACGTCACACATCCAAAGCAATTATTTTTTACTTTTTAGCGCATTTGAATAAAAGCATGTCTTTAAAAAGGTTTTTTATTAATTATTTTATTTCACTGAAAGTTTTATAACAGGTACCCTTGTTCATTTTTTGATCATTTAGAAATTTAAATGATAATTTGCATCATTCACATAACATTATTATTTATTGACACTGAATTGTACATACTAATGATTTGCCAATTTACATCAAATTTGAGCGAATACAATTTTTTATTTTTTAAAGACATATGCAATACTAGGTCAATAAAAAATTGATGTAAACTCTTCCACTACTGACAACAGTGTCTAATCCTCGAGAATGGCATGTAGTACAGAATTTTTGTTGGTTGTGACCACTGAATTTAGTGAATTTTAGTGAATGGTCTTTGTCGTTATGAGTTATTTGATGATTTATCCGTTATATAGTAATTTGATATGTCTCTTTTATTCTTAATCGTTACAGATTGGATGGTGCAGAATTGATACAACTCATAGCCCCAAGTCCCATTTCACAATCTGTTTCAAGGATGAATCCAGACCAAGCCATCGGAAATCCAAAATTCATCGGCAGTATGTCTCAGAGACCTAGATCAGAAGTGAATACTAAAACTGCTATTCCAAATGTTCAGTCTACAGGAACTGTTCTGGCTGATGGAAGCATACCTAATCTGTCTCAACAGGAATATTCAGTAGCAGAAATCATAATACCCTATATTCACTTGATGAATTTCATAGGGAGGAATCAAACAATGTATGAGCTGAATTTGACAAAGGCATTATCTTTCCAACCAGAGTTACAGAAATTTGAACTGAAATTGAGTAAACAAGTGTATAGGGAAAAATTAGAAAAATATTGCACTTTCATCATTCGTCGTTTGGAGGCTCTATGTTTATCTGGTAACATGACTCCAATTACTGCTGATGCATTGGTGGATCTTATTTTCAAGAGTGTCTGCAAGGTGAATCCCTCGTTCACCAAAACACATGTCATCCTCTTCCTAGAACATTTGCTTGATCCACAGAAACAATTTTATATGAGGATTATCTATTTGGCTTCATTCTACAACCATGTCAAGTTTTTGTGTACCCAAATTCAATTGAATAGACGATCATCTGGACCGAATACAAGTGAGTTGTTTCAAGTTCTAAATGAAATTATTCTTATAGAGTCTTATCAAATTGCTTATGGTAATGAATTATATCAGCAGACAGGGAATTCCTCATTGATGTATTCACTCATAAATTAGTGGATGAGTTACATTTGCTCTTGTTTTTCTGAATATCATGTATATGAAATCCTCGATATTTGCTGATGGAGATTTTTTGAGAATTTTTTTTTTTTATTAAATTCAACTTCATTCGTTTTACTATTTGTGACTTATGGAAGTGGAAGGAGAGGAATATTACATTTTTAATGCCATGGGAGAGTTAGTTAGTTTTCATCAAAAATAATAAACAAAATTATTGGATCTTTCGAAATCGAATACATGACAAAGAAAAAAAGATTACAATATGGCACACATAACCATAAATTTCAAACATAAATACAAATACCAGTTTATTTGAATTTTGAAAATGGACACCATATACAGGGTGTCCCTGGACTTTCTCTTTTCCTCTCGGGAATGTATAGATGGGGTCAAAATATCACCAGTACTTCATATAACTTTTGTTCCTAAAAGCCTTCGTTACCAAGTTACGGGCCCTCAAAGTTACAAAATGAAAAATAGTCTTCTTTGATAACTTTCAAAGTTAATATTCAAAATCATCTAAATTTTGGTGATTGACTAAACAAATGAATTCCTTCGATGAGCTTTCATGCAGGAGTCAGTTGTTTTGCTACAAAGTCAGGAACGGACTACCCCCGATGGTCCACACCCCAAAACTTTGAAATGACTGGGATTTGTCCATTATTTCTTCCCGAAGGAAGAAACCACCGAGTTTCTACCTGCTTAATGAAGTTGAAATCATATTCAGCCCAGTCAGAATAGCTTTTGTTTATTATGAATCGCTACACAGTTGTTATTCTGACCATTAAGACAGATGTCATATTTCCAAGACAAAAATTTCTTCAGCGCTATTCGTCTAAAATTATCTTATTTCGTCTTGCTTTCAGCTGCCAGTTTCATTACAGGTAACTTATATCACTGTCGAAGAATTTACTACTTTCATAGAAACAAAATACCTTTTTGCTCGATCGTCTCTTTGGCTGTCAAAAACCATGAAAAAAATGTATGCCACAAGGGGGTAGTTTAGAGGGGGTGGAAAGAAAAAAACAAACGGTTTTTAGCCTTTTTTTTCTCGCGGATTAGCTCTGAAGGCTGACGAGAATCATGATTAAAAAAAAAACAGATTCAAGCCTTTTTTTCGCGGAATTACTTTTAAGGCTGAGGAGAATCATAGGAAAAATATTTTTTTAAATCTTGTCACAAAGGGGAGGTTTTTAGAAAGGGTGGTTCGAAGAAAAATTCAAATTCGCACCTTTTTTCGCGGATTGCTTCTAAAACTGACGAGAATCATGGAAAAAATATTTTAAAAGTCTTATCAAAAAGGGGTAATTTTTAGAAGAGGTGGTTCAAAAAAAATATCAGATTCGAGCCTTTTTTTCGCCGACGAGAATCATGGGAAAAATATAAAATAACGTGTCACAAAAGGGTGGTATTTAGAAGGGGTGGTTAAACAATAAAATCAGAAATGATGAATTGTTTTCAAAGCTCATGAGAACCATAGGAAAATTTGTCGCAAAGGGGTTGGTTTCAGAATGGGTAACTTTGGTATTAGATCAAATGTTTTAAATGATGACTTTTTGAATGTTTAACTTTAATCAGCAAAATCAGTACCGAAAATGAAGAATTTTAATATTTTTAATATTCTTTATAATATAGACAGTCACATTCTAGCAAAAAAGACGATTTTTTTACAAAATAATGAGGTGTTAATTCATTTTGTTGCTCACAATATAATTGATGCGTTTTTGATACACTCTTGCAGAAGCTCACAATTGATTAAATATTTAAAAAAAGTGCAAGTAAGAGCAAGCATCTATTAGATATTTCTTCAGAGCGGGGAGTTGTGGGGCATTTCTGTAAGTCTAACGAAAGTTGATAATGTACGCACGTTCATTCTAATAACAGCATAGAAAATAATAACTGAGTAAATAATCGACCAATTTACCTTATAAAACATGAAATAAAAACTACATACCTTGATTGACTTTTCACCTGAGTTTCACAGGAATTATTCACAAGATGTTCTTTCTGGAATTAATCGAACTCGGAAGAAAAAGTACACTTATGACGCCGAGAAACGTACACGATTGGTCGTCTTTGAAGGGCTGAAGAGCGCAAATGTTTCGCAATAGTTACCCGCAATTCTGAGAAAAGGTTATCTGGTCTTTTGTTTACCCTCTCACAAAGTTGGGAGCGTGTACGAAAACTTTACCAAAATTCGAGTTAGTTCCGCTTTTTCATTATTTTGGACCACTGTGCAATAGTGTAGTATGTTTTTTCCAAGAGAAAACGTTTCAGTCTTATTTTAAAAATCGATAGATTGGGAGCATTCTGCACATCTATCTCTAGAGTATTAAAGATTTTGCAGCCCATGAAGCTAAGGTTTTTTTTCATAGAAAGTAGTTCAGTGTTGTACTGGTAGCAGTGAATCTTTAGTACGAGTAGGCTATATATGGACCATTCTGTTGTCAACAAATGAGCATTTGTTGTTATAAACAAAAATACATGCCTCATAGATGTACAGACTTGCTACGGTTAGAATTTTGTGGTCCTGAAAGGCTTGCCTGCAGGATTGCATATAGTTTAATTTTGCTATAATGCGTACAGCAAATTTTTGCAAAGTGAAGATTCTGCTTACTAGAGGGCTGTTCCCCCAACATAATACAGCGTAGTTAAGGTGAGAGTTGAAAGTGGCATAATATAGACTCATTAACATTTGGTTGTTACAGTGGTTAGACATAATTCTAAGTGCATAACAATTTTTTTTAGGGTTTGTTTGAAGGTTGTAGACGATGTGGTGACTTGATTACTATCGTTTCGGACGTCCATCGTCTTAATGTATTTAAAAGGTTTTCACGACGTTTCGAATGCTTGTATCTGCAATCGTCTTCAGGTGAATACTGACAAGTTTACTTACTACTACTTACCAATTTATATGACTGCCGGTGCAATGATGCGTGTAATTCCGCCATGTGCAGTGGTGCGTGGAATTTCGCGCAGTGTGGTGGTGCGTGAAGCTTCGCGCCTCTGCAGCCCGCCAGAAAGAGCAATCAGTGGTTTCCATACGTTCTTGATCTCAACGCTTGGTTGACTAAAGGCGTTATTGCCTTCGATGTAGGCGGCCTCTTTGAACTTTCGTTTGAACCAATGCTCCTCTCTATATAGAACACTTGCGTCGTCCCATAGAACTCGATGGTGCTCAGTCCAGGCGTGGTCAGCAATTCCCGACTTTGATGTTTCTCCATGTTGAGTTCATTTCTTGTGCTCATCCAATCTTACCGATAACGGTCTCTTTGTCTCTCCAATGTAGAAGAATTAACAGAATCAGGGATTCGATCAAATTCACGATGGAAATGGAAACCAACAGTGTCTTACCCTTCCTCGATGTGAATGTTGAGAGAATAGGCAATGAAATCCGCACCTCCGTCTACAGAAAGAAGACACATACCTCAGTTACAGCTCCAACCATCCGAGTTCGACGAAGAGAGGAATCGTGAGAACATTGGTAGAAAGAGCGAAGCACATATGCAACGACGTGGAGTCACTAGATGCCGAATTAAACCACATCAGAGAAGACCTCCACCGGAATGGATATCCCAAGAAACTCCTAGAAGAAGTATTGAAACAACTCCGGAGAACGAAGACATCTGAAGAGCAACAACAAAGCACAGTGATCTGCCTTCCGTACATCAGAGGTGTCTCCGAGAAGATCAGAAGGATCAGAAACAAGTTCAACATCAAGAGCTGCTTCCAATCCGGCAGTACTTTACGGAGTTTCCTGACCAAGACCAAACCTGACAACAAAAATGAAATCAGTAAGAATTGCATTTATGAAGTTCCATGTGAATGCGGAGATTCCTAAATTGGAGAGGCAAAGAAACCGTTATCGGTAAGATTGGATGAGCACAAGAAATGGACTCAACGTGGAGAAACATCAAAATCGGGAATCGCTGATTACGCCTGGACTGAGCACCATCGAGTTCTATGGGACGCCGCAAGTGTTCTACATAGAGAGGAGCATTGGTTCAAACAAAAGTTCAAAGAGGCGCCTACATCGAAGCCAATAACGCCTTTAGTCAACCAAGCGTTGAGATCAAGAACGTATGGAAACCACTGATTGCTCTTTCTGGCGGCTGCAGAGGCACGAAACTTCACGCACCACCACACCGTGCGAAATTACACGCACCACTGCACATGGCGGAATTACACGCATCATTGCACCGACAGTCATATAAATTGGTAAGTAGCACCTAAACTTGTCAGTAATTCACCTGAAGAAGATTGCAGATACAAGCATTCGAAAAGTCGTGAAAACCTTTTAAGTCCATTAAGACAATGGACGTCCGAAACGATAGTAATGAATTTTTTTTAGGCTATTTCATAGGTTTTCAATATGGGAATCCCAGTGCAATCTCTTCCCACTGTGAAAAAACTCATACTATTAACGTTATTATAAGGTAACCTAGATACATTGTTACATTATGATTATTGTGCCCATAACTTCTCAATGTCCATTTTAGAGTCGTTATAATGGTGTGTGTGTGTGTGTGACAACAACTTGCTTATATTCACCAGTTTTTAGTGGTTTAAACTCTACCAAAAATATTGAAAGTGGCATCAAACTCCACAGAAGAATTTGGCACACCTGTAACTGTGCATCTCTACCAAGCAATTGAATGCAAGTAATCAATCTCTCTTTCAACATAAAAACTAAGCAAAATATCATCTGATTTGCACTATAAAAAAGAGCTTATCTGCAGCTGCTCCCATCGAGTGATAAAAAGTTCAGCACAAAAAAGGGTCATTGGCACTAGCATCACAATCTAAATTATGAAATAGTGAAAAAAGTGGTGATAAGCTATAGGAAGAATCCATTTTTTGCGGACAATACGTGAAAAACAGATAAGAGCAAAAGAAAGGGGATTCCTTTAATAAATCAGGGAACCAGTGGCGTAGCCCTTTTTAATCAAAATGGCAATGTTTAAATGCTGTAGAACCAGACCCGCTCCCTATTATTTCTGTGTAAACTGTTCCAGTATCTATCACAAATCCTGTGTTCTAAGTAACAAGGGAAAATTTCAATTGTTGAGTGGTCCAACAATAATGTGTTGTGAAAAACAAAAAACAAAGGAAATGGCTCTAGTGGAAATGGAAAAAAGCATTCTAGAAAAAACATTAGAGGATATGGAAGAAGAAAATGAATTAAAAAACAAACATATGGTACAAATAAAATTAGAAAGACAGAAATTCGTAGAAGACGCTATCAAAACTGAAGAAGAACTGAAAGAAATAATAAATATGCGTGAGAAAGAGATTTCGAAAGTCAATGATAAAATTGAAGAACTCGAAACCCAGTTAAGACTAACACGTAAAGATCATACTCATTCCGAAACTCAAACTACCTCCAACAACACAAGGTCCGTACATGTACAAACCACAACGAAAATTAGCAAACACAAAATATCCAGTGTACAAACGGAATTAACCAAAGGAGATTTACAAAAAAATTATGAAATTTTTGGAAATGAAGCAGAAAATCTGAAATATGACATGAGGAAACTAGAAGATGATATACGGGAGTTAATAACATTAAATGATTTTAACTGCAGAAAATGATCTATATAGAAGAGAACTGAAAGAGTGGAAAAACTATGAAAAACGTAACAATGAACAAAAGACAGACGTTAAGCAAAACATATGTCGCAACAACATTCATGATGATTGTCAAGAGGGGAGAAGAACTCAGAAAGAAAATATTTACAGAAACAAGGAAGTCAAGATTAAGAAAAAAATTCTCATATTAGGTGATAGTAATTCAACTGACTTAACGAAAATATTAAACAACCTTCAGCCCAATAAATATTTAGTACAAGCTTTCATCAAACACAATGCTGAACTAGAGGATATTATTGTTGATATCAGAAATTTGACGGAGTCATTTACACTCACCGACCATGTTATAATTGCAGCAGGTTTGACAAATGCTATGAGAGGTAAAGGGGTAAATGAAAACATATTTGATGCACTTAAGGAGGTAAGCTTGAGAACAAATGTTATAATTTTCTCAATCCCTCGATGGGCAAACCGAAAAGTACTCAACAAATTTATTGATGATATTAATATAAAAATTCATCATGACGTTAAGGAAATGAAAAATATTGTATTTTTGCATGTCAATTCAATACTGAATTACTAAAAATTTTTTTATTTAAAAAATTTCTCATGTTTAAGTATGTAGGTAAAGTCAAACTGAGAGAAGTGGAGGTATAAAAGAGAACAGTCCTTCAAATAAGATCGGCAATGAAAGTGTTTATGAATTTGCTCTTAAAAAAAAAACTAGTAATATTGAATGTACTAATATTGTTCTTCCTAGTCAAGCAAAATCAGATAACAATACTGAAAATTCCACTGACATTCATGATGATTCTTTTTTAGGAACAACAGATGTCCGAAAACATTCTGTATAGACAATAACTTTACTTTAGATAATTTTATTTCATATTGCAATGCTCTTAAAGTGTACTGCAATATTGATGAAATTAGACTATGTGAAAACCCTCAATATAAATGTCTGTCCAAAGCATGTTACTGAGATATATTCAATTCAAAATTGAATATAGAAAACTAATATTGATTAGAACCGATGTAGTAGAGACTACAGGTGAACTGCAAATTGACTAAAAAGTTTAACGATAGTTGAAGTGTTCAAGGAAATGAAATTGATATAAGTGTTTTGGTTAAGGGAGTATCGGTTTTCCAAAAAACGTCATATTGTCTTTGTTTTATACAGGTCTCCCAGTAGTAGCATAGCACAATTTTGCAATTGTTTGAAGATTGGTGCGAAGAAAATGTAACTGAAAGAAATTCTAGAATAATAATTTGTGGTGATTTTAATTTGAAGTGTTTAGAATCAAATACAAATACTATAAGACTAAAGAACTTTATGGATGACATGGGTTTTTCGAACTTAGTTGATGAGATCACACATTTAACTGCTACAGGAGGGTCAATGATAGATTTAGTTTTCACGAATACTGACTTAGATGTTACTGTATTTGATTCACCAAAAATAAGTACACACCGTAATATAAAAATATCATTACCAAATATTCTACCAAAAGACATTCAAAATTGAAACTAGGGGAAAAAATATTGATTATGAACAGATTGAGTCAAAACTAAAACTTATAAAATGGAACTACACAGAGAGGGATTTAAATCATAGATATGAACAATTTTTGGACAATGTATTGTCAATTTTGAATGAAGTCGCTCCAAAAAAACCGGTCAAGATTTTTGGACATTATAAGGAATTCTGGAATGAGAAGGTGAGGCAAGCTACAAAAGAAAGGGATATGAGTTACAAACATTATGCAGTCAATAAAACAACGGATAATTGGGAGAAGTATAAACAAAAAAGAAATATAGCAGTGAAAACAATTAGACAGGAGAAGAAGAACTATTTAGAGACAAAGATTGACTCAAATAAGAACAATCCTACTGAAATGTGGAAAACACTGAAGACTTTAGTACCGAATAATAACAAAGAATACAATCTTACAACTATTGATTTTGGCAATGGTGGAATAATTTCTGATACCAGATGGCCTGAACACATTTTATATCAAAAGTATAATAAATATAACTGATGGAATTGACAACAAATTTTCTCATAGCTTTCCTATAACTAAAAGAATAACTCATAATAAATTGTCCAACTTTAGTCTTATCAATGTGGTAGATCTAGAAAGAATTGTTAAATCTTTGAAAAATAAAAGTAGCCCCGATGAAATTTGTGTAGAACTTCTGAAGAAGTGTTTCAGTGCCATTTGTAATCCATTGTTGAACATTATCAACAGTTCTTTAGAGAGAGGTGAAGTACCAACTGAATCAAAATTATCTACTATTATACCTATACCAAAAGTGCCAAATACAAACCAAGCTATTCAATTGAGACCAATAAACATGATTAATGCTACAGCTAAAGTATTGGAGAAGGCTGTATATGAGCAGATAGTGGATTATTTGGAGTAATAGGGTCCTATGTGAGTATCAATCGGGTTTTCGGAGCAAACATAGTTGTGAAACTGCGTTACAATGTGTTTTAACAGATTGGAAGAAAAGTGCGGAAAACAATCAGTATACTATTGCAGTATTTCTTGACCTTCAAAGGGCATTTGAAACTGTAGATAGATGCAGACTGATTAGAAAGATTGAAAGCGTAGGTATTGATGGAATAGCACTGGACCATGAATTATCTAAGCAATAGACAACAAAGGTTGAAACTAGATGAAGCTTATTCAGATAAAATGCAAAATAATATAGGAGTACCCCAAGGGTCTATTTTGGGACCATTGTTATTCTTAATATATTTAAATGACATTGTAACCATAGCAGAAGAATGTAAAATTCACTTATTTGCCGACGACACCCTACTGTACTTTAGTAGTAAAGATGTACATGAGTGTGTTGATACTATGAACGCTAGTCTTGAAAGGGTGTCAGTGATATAGAAAAGGTAAATGCTGAAGGTGAACGGAATTAAAACAAAATGGATGTTATTAGGGAAACATAAAGAGCATAATAATGAAAACCTACTTCTACGATTGAATGACAGTGATATAGAAAAGGTAAACAAATTCGTGTACTTGGGTGTAACTATTGACAGTAAATTAAAATTCAAGGAACATGCTAATCAGATTATCAAAACAGTAGCTTACAAAATCAACTATTTAAGAAGATGTTCCCCATATCTCAGCCAGTGGTCTAAATTATTAGTATACAACTCCATAATCCTTCCACATTTAAATTATTGTTCTACCATTCTATTTTTTCTCAATCAAAATGAAATAAACAGACTACAAAAGATGCAGAATCGTGCTATGCGAATAATCTTACAATGTTCGAGGATAACACCGATAGCAAATATGTTGCAAACCCTTCAATGGCTACCAGTGAAGAAACTCTTCGAGTACCTAACACTAATCTTTATTTTTAAAATCAAAATTGGATATTCACCTGTATATCTACAGAATAAATTAACTTATGTGTCTGACATACATGAGTATAACACAAGAAACAGAAACAACATAAAGGTTGAAAAATATAAAAAAAATAGTACACATAATTCATTATTTTATAAAGGAGTAGATTGTTTTAATGACCTCCCACAAGAAATTAAAGAGAGTGGTTCGATAAATACATTCAAAAGACGATTGAAGGATTACTTAATGAAAAATTAGTATATTATTGTATATGACTTTTTTATGTAACTTTTTATCTATAGAAAAATCGAATTAAACGGTTTTCTTCACATAAAGGATTCAATATAAAATTGAACCAGAAAATGGTAGATCTCAGGTGAAAAACAACTACTTTCCTGGCAAATACCACGCAGAACGTTGAATGATATTCACCTGAAAATCCATGCATACTTCCATATAATATCAATGGACGTTGAATGCAAATGTTTCTTTCTGATAAGCTCGATAATGTTTAATTTATGTCGTGTTCACCTAACAATCCGCATACCGGTTTCAGGCTTCTTGGCCCTCATCAGTACGGAGTAGTCAACCAACCAAAGGTCCAAAGAACTCTGGCTGAAGTGAGACACAACGTAAACAAACCATCATCGAGCTTGTAACACCTGGACCGCATTATGAAGAGAAAAAAAAAAAAAGGAAATTTTAAAAAAATCTCCCACCTCGATAGGTTTCTAAATAAAAGATTCCTTCTCAGTAGGAGTGGCAAGCCCGTCTAGCATATAGTGAAAGATAAGTGCCATGTGAAGTGGAATGAATAGAAAAATCGAATTAAACGGTTTTCTTCACATAAAGGATTCAATATAAAATTGAACCAGAAAATGGTAGATCTCAGGTGAAAAACATGAATGATATTCACCTGAAAATCTATATCTATATGTATGTATTTTTAATCAGGCCGTTTGTATTTTTTCATGTTAATTTAATTTTATTTATAATGTGACAATGTATTTACTATTGTAAATGAATTAGTTTTTCAACTAAATAAAAAGATATATATATATATATATATATATATCCATATCCAGCCATACCGGAAAATGTAATGGAGCGATTAGCGGTTCAGGCATTCTTGGATGGACTCCGTGACCAAGAAACCAGACAAGCATTGACACTAGCTCGTCCAACACATCTCGTAGACGCACTGGCACGCGCTTTGGAATTCGAGGCAGCGAAACAATCTTGCAAAAGCCAGAGTAAAGTCCGAATGATTGAGGAAGACTCACAGGAGCCTGCTAATTTGGAAGCTGCCATAAGGAAAGTGATGAAGGAAGTGTTGCCTGAGAAAAGACAGATAAGATGCTGGAATGGTGGCAAAATTGGACATGTGCGTAGCAAATGTCCAACATTCATCGACTCCGATGCAGGAAAACCAAAGAAGGTCGACGAGAAGGGGCAATCGTCGGCATGTGTCCGGCAAGCCCCGGTTAACAACGCATATGTCGCTATCCTTCAACGACAGAACAAAGGTGTCTTCGTTGACGGTCTCATCAATAACGAGCCTTGCACCATGCTGCTAGATACAGGTGCGACTAGGACAATTCTCGGGCCTTCCTTTGCCAGAACACCGGAATGGATTGAACCGACAACTTGGAAGCTACGCACAGCAACAGGGGAGCCAGCTACTGTATATGGCGAGCTACCGATTGAAATTATTTTGGGCAGCACTAAAGTGAAACATCAGGCACTTGTAGCGGACATCGAAGACGATGCAATTATCGGAATGGACATCATGAATTCCAGAGGGTTTGAATTAGATTTCAAAGACGGCGTCCTACGTGTCAACGGAGAAGAGCTGGTGCTTCATGGTAGAAGTGAAGAGTTGATCCGTGTGTTGTTGGCTGAAGATGTAAGCGAACCTGAGAGGGCTGAAACCATTCTGGAGGCTCGCCTGGACGGGAGTGCGAGCAGTGGAGACGTGGTGATGTTCGAGCCCAAACTTCATGATGAGAAAATTGGACGAGGGATTGCACTAGGGAAGACCTTGTTGCGTGCTGACAAATTTGTGCCGGTAAGGGTCATGAATGTCAATTATTTTCCAGTGACCTTGAAGAAAGGAACAATATTGGGGCACTGCTCGTCGGTTTCCTCAGTGATCCGGAGTGTACGAGGTACGATTAGCCAACCCAACAACTTGCCCACAGAACTAGAAAAATTAGTTGCCACCTCTTCCAAAGACATAAAACCAGCTCAACAGCCCAAACTAAGAGATTTAGTCAAAAAGTACCAAGACATCTTCGATACCAGACAAGGAAAAGGGGGTCGAACTAATGTGGTCCAGCACAAGATTGATACTGGGGTGGCCGACCGATCCGGCAATCAGCAAGAAGACTTCCTCTTGCCAAGAAGGAAGAGGCTGACAAAATAGTCAGCGATATGGGAAAAGAAGGAGTTATCGAACCATCTGACAGTCCCTGGTCCTCTCCAGTCGTACTGGTGAAGAAAAAGGATGGATCGACACGCTTTTGTGTAGACTATCGCCAACTCAATAATGTCACGAAGAAGGACAGTTACCCTCTCCCGAGAATAGATGATACCCTAGACACGTTGGCTGGTTCCACGATTTTCTCGACCCTTGATCTGAAGAGTGGATACTGGCAAGTAGAACTCGCTCAGGAAGATCGAGAAAGACTGCTTTACCATCGGCTCAGGATTGTGGCAGTTCACCGTTATGCCATTCGGGCTCTGTAATGCCCCGCCACATTCGAAAGATTGATGGAGACAGTGCTGAAGGGACTCTCATGGAACACGTGTCTAGTGTATCTCGACGACATAATTGTGGTCGGCAGATCGTTCGAGGACCACGTGAAAAACTTGGAGGAAGTATTCCTGCGACTGAGGAACTCCGGATTGAAGCTGAGCCTAAGAAATGCCATCTATTCCAAAAAAGTACGATACCTCGGCCACGTTGTCTCTGGGGAAGGAGTAGCAGTGGATGACCAGAAGATCAAAGCTGTTAAGGATTGGCCCATCCCAAAAGACATTTACCAACTTCGAAGTTTCCTTGGTTTATGCACATACTATCGCCGATATGTGCTGGGATTCGCCAACATCGCTAAACCACTGACCAGGCTCATGGAAGGCCAAACAAAGTTCCAGTGGTTCGAAGAATGTCAAGACTCATTCAGGAAGCTGAAAGGAGCTTTGATCAACGCACCTATACTGAGCTATCCCTACCCAAGGGAAATTCATTTTGGATACGGACGCCAGCAACGTGGGACTTGGAGCTGTCTATCTCAGATCCAGGAGGGACAGGAGAAGGTCATTGGTTATTTCAGCAAGACGCTTAGCAAACCAGAGCGCAATTACTGTGTCACCAGGCGAGAGCTGTTAGCTGTTGTAAAGGGTGGAGCACTTCTACAAGTACGTGTATGGAAGAAGATTCCTGTTGAGAACTGACCATGCAGCTCTCAAATGGCTCTTACAGTTCAAAAATCCTGAGGGTCAAGTAGCACGTTGGATCGAGAGACTCCAAGAATTCGATTTCGAGATCGAACATCGAGCCAGAACTAGCCATAAGAATGCAGATGCCTTGTCGCGAAGACCATGTCCAGATGATTGCTCACATTGCCGACGAGCAGAAGAGAAGAAGCAACACTTTGTAGAACCGCGGCAATGGATGACAACTGGAATGACAGCAAGATCCAGAAAGACCAAGAGAAAGACCCCGACCTTGGCTTAGTCGTCAGCTGGAAGAAGGGCAATCGAAGACCATCATGGCAGGAAGTCGCAGGTTACTCGCCGGCTGTTAAGTCCTATTGGGCACAATGGAACTCTCTTATTCTGGACAATGGGATCCTGAAACGTGTGTTGGAGGCCGATATTGGTGGGAAGACAGACGCCAAATAATTGTTCCCAGGAACAGAAGAGAGGAAGTGCTGCGGGAAATCCATGATGGAGTCGCTGGAGGACATCTGGGAGTGACGAAGACTCTGCAGAAAGTGAGGCAACGGTTTTACTGGACCAATTGTCAAGCTGACGTCCAGGACTGGTGCAGAAAGTGCGCTGTATGCGCTGCTAGCAATGGACCTCGAATACGACCCAAGGCCCCGATGCGTCAGTACAACGTAGGCAGCCCGTTCGAGAGAATCGCCATTGACATCGCCGGCCCGTTTCCCGTATCCGACCACGGGAATAAATACATCCTTGTGGCAATGGACTACTTCAGTAAGTGGGCGGAAGCCTATGCCCTGCCCAACCAGGAAGCCATCACCGTCGCCGACGTCTTGGTGAAAGAGTGGATATGTCGATTTGGTATTCCAATGGAGCTGTACTCGGATCAAGGCAGAAATTTTGAATCCAACCTGTTCCAAGAAATATGTTTACTGCTGAACATCCGCAAGACAAGAACCACGGCCCTACATCCGCAGTCCGATGGAATGGTGGAACGGATGAACAGAACGATCAACCGCCACTTGTCCAAGGTTGTCTCTGACCATCAAAGAGACTGGGACCAGTATCTTCATTTGTTCCTGATGGCCTATCGATCCGCAGTACACGAGTCAACAGGTCAAACTCCTGCTAGTATTATAATGGGCCGAGAACTGCGACTGCCTTGTGACCTGAAGTTTGGGATACCGCCAGGACAAGACACTGCGGGAGAGGACTACGTCAGCAAACTTCGGCAGAGAATGGACGACATCCACGAACGAGTCGGTTGAACATCCAGAGTGCCAGCGATAAAATGAAGAAGACCTATGACATCAAGGCCGACGCTGGAGGGTTTAAGGTTGATGACCTGGTTTGGCTGTACAACCCCAAACGTCATCGTGGACTATCACCAAAGTTGGAAGGCCCGTATAAAATCGTGAAAAGGATAAACGACCTTGTGTACCGAATCCATAAGCCACCCCGAGGGAAACCAAGGGTCGTCCATTTCAACAGGTTGGCCCCTTACGCTGGAAACCATGACCAAGTTCGCACCCTCAAGCCACCGGAGGATGATATGACGTTCGAGAAGTTTATGTCCTTGTATTCAAACGGGCAGAAGTTCTACATGGGAGTATAGAGAGGGTCACGAGACCTTTTCGAGGTGCCTGCTGACTACGCACTAGCGCACTGTGTGGCAGAAGATCTTCGAATGTCCAGGAGCATCGCCGTAGTGTTTTCCAAGAAATTTGGTCAACTCCAAACACTGCGGGAGCAGAATCCAGAAGTTGGTGGGGTGCTACAGTTGAAGAAAGGCCAGAGAAACATCTACTACCTAGTTACCAAGAGGCATTCCCAAGATAAACCGTCCTATGAAGATGCCTGGAAGAGTCTCACCAAACTAAGAGATACTATGGTGGACCAGAATCTGGTGGATCTAGCAATTCCAAAATTGTCCTGTGGTATTGATGGGTTGGACTGGAGAGTCCTAAGAAGTATGCTGGAGGCGATATTCAGATCCAGCGGCGTCAAGATTTTGGTTTCCTGTAACCCTCTTCCACGACCAGTCATGAAGACCGTGGAGTGTTACTTCCATCGAACTTCACGGTGCAAATATGGGGAGTCATGCAGATATCGTCACACTCCAAGGATGACATTTCGGGACGAAATGTCTTTAAGAAGGGGGCAATGTAACGAACCTAGGCCGGACCTGTCGCCTCACGCGTTGCCATCGACAACGATGATGTCACCCCCGGAGATATTCGAGAACAATCCAGTCGCGCTGCCGCGGAAAACAACGGTCAATATTGGAAATAACTGGAACATGCTGTTCGCCAACCGCCAGAATTGGAAACATCGAGAATTCTGTAACGGAGATAAATAGGCAATCCTCAAGAGGGAGTCAGCAGTCTGAGCAGCCGATAACGTCGAGCGATACAGTGGCGTAGTTAGTAATATGAATTAGTTGTAAATTTAAGTGTGAAATAAATTAGTAAAACCAAGTTAAGTTTATTTACGTTACAATATGATGCTTTTATTTGAAAATGAAAATCGATATAATGGATGTAATTCTCTGTCTGATACTCATCAATGATAATGTATTGAGCATATGGTGGATGGATGTTCTTTTATTACACATTAAAATGGCTCCCACAACACGATTTTGACTTTTTTGCAATGTATTGATATGTTCTTTTGTCATAAGGTAGAGCAGTGTTCTGCAGTAATGAATATATAATAAGTTTTGAAAACAATAATATTTTGTTTTAAAGCCTTTTAAAAAAAATCTTGGCCATCTTCTGTTTGACCAAGTCTCAATGTAGAGAGATATTTAGAGTAGAGTCTAATTCAACCCCTAAATAGGTGAATTGCTCAACTTCATATATTATGTGATTTTCAATGTTTATCTTATGAGTTGTTGCAGTTGCAGCTCATTGTATTATTTTTGGTTTTTGTATTTCTTAAAGTCTAGTTGTTTGTGATAATGAAAAATAAAAAAAAGGATATATGTTGTAGTAACGTCATAATATAGTTGATTTTGACACGTTTTCTTCTCTGAGTTTATTTTATATCTCCAAATTGTCCTTATTTGATATCGAATAGTTACCGGGTAGGTGCTGTTCGTACATTTTGTGGCGACCGTGACAGGACAATTTTTGAGGAAATGGAGAAAATACAGAGACTCAGAGGGATTCAAAGAGTATCGTTTGAACGAGTTTATGATGCTATTATCAAGTTATTACAAACGCCAAATCCCGATTTCAGTATAATACAAGGGAATTTTCGTCTTCTTGATCAAAAGATGGAGACGATTGTAGATTTGGACAAACAAGTTCTCGATTTGTTGCTAGACGGGGATTCCATCGAAGAAAATATCGACCTTGAAGTTAAAGAAGCTGACGAGTTAACGAGCAAGTACAATACTTTGAAGTATAGAATAGAGCAACGTATGAGTAAGGACTGTTGCGTCAATAATCGTGAATCCACCCCAAGTGATTCAAGTCATTCGAGATCAGCTCTGAAGCTTCCAAAAATAGAATTCGCCAAATTTGGCGGAGATATCAAGGACTGACTGCTTTTCTGGAGTCAATTCAAGAGGATTAACGACGATGAGAGTTTGGAAAACGAGGATAAATTCCAATATCTAATACAGGCCACCATACCGAAATCTCGTGCTCACCAGTTAGTGAAGAGTTATCCTCCCAGTGGAGAAAACTACCCCAAAGTGATTGATAGTTTGAAGTCCCGTTTTGGCAAAGATGAACTTCTGGTAGAGTTTTACGTTCGAGAACTCTTGAAGTTGGTGTTGAACAATTTGAATGTAAAAGTTTGTCTGAGTAGTCTTTTTGATAAAGTTGAGTCACAACTTCGAGCTCTGGAAACACTTGGCGTTACTTCTGAAAAATACGCCGCAATGTTGTTTCCACTAGTTGAATCCTGTTTGCCCGAAGACGTACTCAGAGTTTGGCACGAAGGACAACCGATCATGCCGATTCAGCTTCCGAAGGCACCCCGAGTTCATCTGAAATTAATTGTCGACTAAAGAGGCTGATGGAGTTCCTGAGAAGAGAAGTAGAGAATGAGGAGAGAATTTCTCTGGCAGTCTCCGGATTTGATAAAAAGCAAAGGAAGAAGGAGTTACCGAAAGAAGAATCCATTGCTACAGCGTCAGCATTATTCAATAATAGACAGCAATTCGTAAAATGTGTTTTCTGTAGAGAAAATCATCCGAACGACAAATGCAGTAAAACTGGTCAAATGAAACCAACAGAAATTAGAAAAATTCTGTCAGATAGAGGATGCTGTCATATCTGTATGAAATTCGGACACATTGCGCGCAGGTGTAGAGTCAAAATTGAGTGTTACGATTGTAAGAAAAGACATGCTACAATGTTGTGTCCTGATAAGGATCCCATTTCACCTGACAAACACTTGGCTGCCAAAGAAAATCCAACTGTCGAAAATCTATCAAATCAGACTCGTAATGAAGTTTTTCTTCAAACCTTACTCGTCGAACTTCATAATGATAGTTTTTCTCGTCAAGTGAGAGCTATTATAGACACTGGCAGTCAACGTTCCTATATAAATACGTTTACCGCCTTAGAAATGGGATACGAAAAAAATTCCGAAGAAACAATGATTCATGCTCTTTTTGGAGGCTCACAGTCAGAAGTTGTGAAATACAATTGTTCAAGATCAGTTTGAGAAATTTGAATCGAGATTATGCATGTAACTTCCAAGCATTTGACCAGTCAGTAATTTGTACCAATGTTATTTCCGTTAAGGACGGGACGTGGATGCGTGAGCTGCGAGAACTGAATGTGAATATCTCCGACGTGAAAGAGGGTCCAGTGGAAGTGCTTATTGGTGCTGATGTGTGCGGCAAACTGTTCACTGGCCGAAATCATCGTCTGAAGTGTGGTTTAGTTGCAATGGAGACACTTCTAGGATGGACTCTTATGGGAAAGGTGTCAATTCCTAGTTCAAATAGTTTGAATTCAACTATGATAGTGACTTCATTAGTATGCAAATCCTACGATATTTCCGATTTATGGAAACTTGATATACTTGGGATTTCCGATCCAATTGATAAAAATAACAGAAGAGAAGCGGAAGTAGCAGTAATGGATCATTTCCAGAAAACAGTAACTGTTAATTCAGAAGGAAGGTACGAAGTCGTCCTACCTTGGATCGAGGGTCATCCCCCTCTTCCAAGTAATTTTGATATCGCTATAAAAAGACTTAATGATTTGATGCAAAAACTGAAAAATGATGGATATTATGAGGAATATAACAAAGTTTTCTCCGAATGGTTAGCTGATGGCGTGATTGAATACGTTCCTGAGAATGAGGTGGGTTTTGAAGGTCACTATTTGCCACATCGTCATGTTTTGAAATTGAGTAGCGCCACTACGAAACTCCGTCCTGTTTTTGATGCTTCGGCCAGAATGAAGAGTAACCCGTCTCTGAATCAATGTTTAGAAAAGGGAATCAACCTGATAAAACTCATCCCTTCAATATTGATTCGATTCAGATTATATAAAATTGGTGTGATATCAGATATAAAAAAAGCTTTTCTTCAGATTAGTATTTGTCCACAAGATAGAGATTTCTTGCGTTTTTTGTGGTATGATGAAAATGATCAGCTCAAATATTATAGACATACCAGAGTTGTGTTCGGTGTGACCTGTAGTCCTTTCCACCTCGGGGCAGTGATCCAAAATCATCTCACTAGAGCCCTGAACGAAGCTCACTCAGAAAGTTTCCGTTATTCCGTGACAGTTATTTCAAAATTGTCAAAACGTTTTTACGTCGACAATTGTGTTGTTAGTCTCGAATCTGAAGAAGAACTTGAAACATTCATGAAGCAGTCCCAAGAAATAATGAATGAAGTAAAATTCGATTTGCGTGGATGGGAGTGGACAATATCAGATAGAAATGAGTCTTGTGACACATTCGTGTCACCTGTTTTGGGGCTGAAGTGGAATCGACTGCAAGATACTTTAGAGCTTTGTTTCGATTGGTTCCAAGATATTTCCTTAGATAAAATAACAAAGCGATTGATTCTGTCTGTAGCAAACAAGATTTTCGATCCGATTGGATTCTCCTGTCCGGTTTCATTGATTCCGAAAATCCTGTTACAAAAAATGTGGATTTTGAAAGTTGGATGGGATGTAGAAGTGCCGGAAGAAATGAGGATTACATTTCTAGAGTGGTTGAAAAATGTGGGTATTTTAGTTAATTTAAAGATTCCCAGACGTCAAACTGGGATTTGTTGAGTTTACACATGTTTTCGGACGCGAGTCAGGATGCTTATGCAGCAGCTGTTTTCCTCAGATCGGAGTCCGACGGGATAATTCAGGTTCAACTTATTCAATCAAAGTCCAGAGTTTCACCTGTAAAAAAGTTATCAAACCCCGATTGGAGTTATTGGCTGCAAACATTGGAGCGAGGTTGATATCTTCTGTTTTGGAAATCCTCGATACTAAAGACATTCCCGTATTTTGTTGGACCGATTCAAGTACAGTTTTATCCTGGATACGCCGA
Organism: Gonioctena quinquepunctata; assembly: GCA_018342105.1. Taxonomy (NCBI): domain Eukaryota; kingdom Metazoa; phylum Arthropoda; class Insecta; order Coleoptera; family Chrysomelidae; genus Gonioctena; species Gonioctena quinquepunctata. Next base: position 108,187 of record JAFIRS010002114.1, read on the forward strand.
GAAGATCAATGGAAAACTTTCGTATGGAATAGAGTTCAAGAAATTAGGACAAACATTGATAACTGGCATTTTGTACCCGGACATATGAATCCCGCAGACTTGCCTTCACGAGGATGTTCTCCAAGACAATTGTTGGAGTCCAAATGGTGGGAGGGGCCAAGTTGGCTCTCAAAACCAGAAAATAAATGGCTTTTTCAAGAATATAATGTGAATGAGGATTCTGTTCTCAACGAGAGGAAAAAATCTGTTATATCTTTCTTTCTGAATACCCAAGAAGACAATGCTTGGTACTATCAATATTTTTCAAAATATAGGCAAATAGTGAATCTTATTGGATGGTTGAGAAGATTTTGTTATAATTGTCGCAGTGTGCAGAAAATCAAAGGCTCCGAGCTAACATTGGGGGAGATACAAGAGGCTGAAAAATTACTGATAAAATTGATTCAACGGGAAGCTTTTTCTGGTATCCACGATAAGAGTTTCTCTTCATTACAACCCTACGAGGACATGGATGGTATTTTCAAACTGAAAACGAAGATTGTCGAACGAAATGACTTCCAAAATCTTCGATGCCCTATTATTCTACCATCAGATCACCCTGTTGTTGCCAGAATGATTTATGACTGTCATATCAAAAACTGTCACGTTGGCACTCAAGGTTTGTTGAGTATAATGCGAGAGAAGTTTTGGATTATACGAGGCCGAAAATCCATTAAATCCGTCATTTCAAAATGTGTTATATGTCGTAGAAGCCATGTGAAGAACTTTGATACACCCCCAGTACCTTTACCTGAGAACCGAATCAGAGACGCGGCTGTCTTCGAGATCATTGGAGTCGATTTGGCGGGTCCGCTTTTCATACGGAATAATGAAAAGGTGTGGGTAGTCATTTTCACTTGTGCAGTGTATAGAGCAGTGCATTTGGAACTTGTATAGAGTTTGTCAACAGATAGTTTTCTACAAGGTTTCCGAAAATTTATCAGCAGAAGAGGGAGGCCGTCTGTAGTCTACAGTGACAATGGCAAGAACTTTGTGGGTGCTGAAAATGCATTCGAAAAAATCGACTGGAACAAAATATCTCAGTACAGTGTAGTGGAAAGAATTTCGTGGAAATTCAACCCCCCGACTGCTGCTTGGTGGGGCGGTTGGTGGGAGCGGCTGATTCGATTACTCAAACAACTTCTACGGAAGACACTAGGAAGAGTATCTTTGACCTTCGAGGAGTTATCAACGGTTTTATGTGAATGCGAAGCCGTTATGAATTCACGACCGCTCACCTATGTGTCAGAAGACAGTCAAGATTTGATTCCTTTGACACCTTCGATGTTTCTTCAGGAAACAAAACAAATTGGTGTTCCCGATATCGACAGAATTGATGTTGAATCTTTGAACAGACATTCACGATATAGATCCAAATTGAAAGAAGACTTGAAAAAGCGATTTCGAAACGAATATCTTTAAATACCAAAAAAGTCAATCGTCTGACGTGAATGTTGGAGATGTCGTTTTGATTGGAAATGATACATCAAAACGTTTTGATTGGCCTCTAGCAATAGTTGAAGAAGTGTTTCCTGGTAAAGATGGTAAAATTCGAGTGGTTCGTTTGAAAACTAGTTCTGGGCACCTGATGAGACCTGTTCAGAGATTATTTCCGTTGGAAGTTCATTCAAGTCAAGAAGTACGGCAGTTGAAGAGTGATGTGAGAAGGAAACAAGCGAAGGATGTTTCTACTAAAGATAAAATGCATGGAGCTGCTTTGGAATTGAATGATGGCGAAAAAAATGTTACTACTCGTTCAGGAAGAAGAGTCAAACCCCCGGCAAGGCTGATTTTATGAGTATGTGTCAAAATTTCATGAGAATGACACATACGGTGGGAGGATGTTGCAGTTGCAGCTCATTGTATTGTTTTTGGTTTTTGTATTTCTTAAAGTCTAGTTGTTTGTGATAATGAAAAATAAGAAAAAGGATATATGTTGTAGTAACGTCATAATATAGTTGATTTTGACACGTTTTCTTCTCTGAGTTTATTTTATATCTCCAAATTGTCCTTATTTGATATCGAATAGTTACCGGGTAGGTGCTGTTCGTACATGAGTGATCTTTTTTTATTTTTGATAATTTAGTTGATGGTGGCTTGAAACTACCATGAATTTGGTTTTATCCATATTTAATTGTATCTGAAAAGTTTATTATCGAAAAGAAAATTCAAAAACTGAGGTTGTATTGTTGAGGTTTCATTTCCAGTTTGAAGTTCATTTCCCTACTGTATCACACATGGATTATTTAGGGTTCACAAGAAATGTAATGTTTTATAAGAAGTAAATATTTATTGCTACTTTTTCATACAAAAGCAGAGCTAACATTACTTGAACTTGTAGAAATATTCAAATTAATAATTCTTAAGTGTGGTATTCGTTTATTCAGAATTATAAACTTCAAAATATTCATGCTTCAATTTTTCAGGCACATCATCATTCTGTAATCATCAAGTAATAACCCCACATCAAATGGAAGTTCTGAAATGTCAGATTCAGCAGTATCGACGATTATTTCACAGACCTGAAGTATTCGTAAATGCTTCACATGTATGTGCTGTACCTGATAGGAATCAAACGAATAGTATAATCTTTAGTTCTTCAGCTAATTCGTCAACGACTTTGAGATCACCATCACTCATGCCGCAAGGAATCGATCCACCGGTCCATTCTACTTTTCATGATCAAAGCCAATCAAATAATCCTCACGTATCTCCAGGTATTAACTTCAACTTTTTGAGATCACCAGCACACAGACCTGAAGAGTTGCAAACTCAAGCTCATTCTTTCTTTTCCAATCCGAGACAAATTAATAATGTGCCATTTATGTCTCCTGTTCATCCATCCACCATCCTGAGAGCACCAGCTCTTAGGCCAGAAGGAATCCGTCTACTACCTTATTCTTTCAGCCTCAATCAAAGTCAACCGCATAATATGCCATTTATGTCTCCTGCTCAATCACTAGTTCACAGACCTGGAGGAATGCAAATTCAAGCATATTTATGTAATTCTCTTCAGAGCCAAATAACTAATGTCCTGTATGTGTATCCTGCTCGTCCGTCAGTATACACGAGGCCAACAGCTAACAATCCTGAAGGAATGCAACCAACAATGGCGAATATGAAAGAGTAATGCACATCAAAAATATATGTAAGTATTTCTGACAGAACTACTCAATTTGATCATTAATTGCTTTATTCTTGGTAGATACATTTAAGTTCCTTGATATTTACTTGACCAACCCCCTCAAGTGGTCAAGTAATATAACCTAAAAAAAAAAATCGAGATATTGACGGAAATATCCGTTATGAGGTTCCCCGAGATGATTGATACATTTCCAGAGTGAAGTCTGTGTGTCTGTGAAGTCTGTGTGTGTCTGTAATCTTCCATGATAAGTGCAGGACTGTTATACCAATCGAGCTGAAATTTGGTATGAAGATACAGTTCCTGTGCCGAATGCAACCATTAGTTTTTGACTGTCATCTATCAAACGGAAGTGTCAGTATTAAAAAATTACATAAACTATAGCACACGAAACTTGACTTCCAATATGTCATTAGAAAGCCCTTCAAAAATTGTATCCAGAACAGTCAAAATTATTTCTCCAACTGACATCTGTCAAATACTAAAAAAAATACCCCCGTCAGGAACGAAGTTCCTTTAAGCTGCTTGCGGTAGGTGTTGACTGGTAGAAATCGTCACGTAATACCAAACAATACTATATCTATATATCCAATTTCCAAACTCCTCCGCTATCTTAAAAGGTATTTTATTCCTGATAATATTATTCGTTATATTATATCAAATTGGCGTGCCACATATTTAATGTACACAATCAATAAAAAATATACTTTATTGTCTAAGTTAATAACTTATTGACAAAGCATTACTTATAAATATAAAAATAAATGAATGTGAGTTACACATACAGTCAATTACACACATAGATATATATATATAGTAATCACTAAATATTAACAAGATACATAATACTGAAGCACAATATTCAATGTAAAAATAAAGGAAAAAAAACTGGGTACGAAAACAACATATTAAAACACAAAGTTCGGTTAAAGTACGTATAGATAAAAAGAAAAGATTAATAAGACTATATGAAATTAAACTAAAACAAATTGTCACTGTAATATTCCTGCAGGGTGTAGTATGCATTTTTTCAACAGTTCATTTTTGACTGATTTCCGAAATATTGAGGCATTCGCACTATACTTTTGAAGAGGGTAGGAGGTGATTGTAAATTTGTTAGCTCTCGAAAATAAGGGAATTGTTGGTCAGTGCTGATGTAGGTCTGGGTAGTAGGATATTATTATTTTGCCGTGTGTTGTGAGTCGATGCGTATTTTTTGTGAAGTTTTACTCATTATGTTATGTGCTCAGTGTACTTTATTCTTTTTTTGACGTTGTCCATGTCCTTGATGATTTTATGAAAATAAAGATATTATTATTATTATTATTATAACCATAGGGGTTTTATTTTTATGCATCAGACAGACTGTCTCTAAGATAAATAGGCAGGTAACTGTTAATATTCGGTGATTGATGAAGAGCGCTTACAATGATCCCTATGTTGAGCTTTACAAAAGTACCGAATTGCTCTTTTTTGTAATACAAATAACGAATTCATCAATTGGGTGTTGCATTAATCCAACTTCGGCATACAAAAAACATAAGAAATTATGTCCAAAAAAGGATATAATCATCTAAACACACGTTATATAGAAATATAAAAGAAACAAAAATATCTTCCACGTATTGCCACTCAATGATAATATTCGACTTGTATTCGCATAGATATCCTACCGTATCATGTATCGAGGGTAATATCATAAGTGCTTGAGGTTTTATCGCTCAATTTTTTTTGAAATGTTCGAAAAAGCATTTTGCCTGGAAATTTTATCGAGTGCGATTTGCAGTCTTATTATCTTATTAAACCACGAAAGCGAAGCTTAAGTAGTTTAATCTTTGATATTAAGGCCACAAATTGCATTTGAATTTCCTGGAGGCAAAATGCTTGAGGGAAAATTTAAAAAAAATTGCGATAAAATGCTCTAGCACGAATGATATTTGATGAGAATATTTCCCGAATTACATTTAAAACTGGATAAAATCACCAGAATTCATGTATTATAATTTTCAACGGGGAAAGTTACAATTCTTTTCGTTCCAAAATCGAAGGAATCGTGTCCGAATAATTACCGTTTCTAAATGGTTTGTTTTACAGATTCATTTATTTACAATGATCATTCACTGCTCTTGAACTCACCCAAAAACCTGAAATATATGCTTATAAATTTTTCACCATCAGATCAAATATGTTTGTACCTGGAACCGATAAAAAAAAAAAGTGTTCCTTGGTATGGGATCGAACCCGAGCCTAACGCGTGAGAGACTATGATGCAAACCACTGCTCTTCGAGGACTTTTATTGATATACAGAAAATGACACAATTAAATTATTCATTGCCTAACTTTTTTTTTTTTGAAACGGGTAGTCCTAATTACAATTTGTAGTATAAAAAGAAGAAATTTTGTAAAATCTTAAACTAGACTAAAGATAATTGATACATAATATAATACTAATACTAATAATAATATAAAACACAATACAATAGTGAAGTCCACTAAAGTGGTAAAATATCATATAAAAATACAAAGCTATATAATAATAATGAAATGAAATAATACTACAGAATCATGAAAAGTAGTGTTTCAGAAAATAATGCGACTCAGTTCAATTTTTACTTTACTTGTAAAACTGAGGCTTTCTAACATGCTGAAAAAGGTATATTTGAATTCAAATATCAAATCACTGTATGTAGTGAGTTCAAAATCCCTTATTCCATCAATTTTGCAATTCCTATATATATATATATATATATATATATATATATATATAGGAATTTAATGCGTCGACATTTAATTATGACAGGACTAAGTGTAGTTGTCACACATACTCGTATATAATTGAAAGAGACAGAGAGCGAGACAAAGTCGCTTGGAGGGGGCATAACGCATTTTTCTTACGTTACATGTTCTACCAGTTAACACCTGCCGCAAGCAGCGTAAAGGAACTTCGTTCCAAAAATGTCGAAGTTAAAAACTTTAACATTCAATTATTCAAAATCTATCCTATGAAATAGAACTAAATTCGACAGGGAGCAACACAACAAAAGAATCAAATTAAGTCTGCAGTTGGAGATTTCCAGTCTGGCGCTACAAATGTTTAATTTTGCTCCTGGGCGTTACCATGCGAGACGGCCGCTCACCCGGGCTTTGACTAGGACGACCCGCGTTTGGTGCAGGACTGAGGTCAAATATCTCCCTTGGTAGAATTGTCCGGTAAATTGACTGTTGAATTGACCGATCAAATTGACTTAGTCAAGTTCTGGGGTGTCTCACAGCTGATTTTTTGAATGAAAAAGACTCCCAAACTAGTTCTGAGGTACTACATGGATTTGCGTATTGAGGAAATTCATATAATCAGAATCGGTGACATAATAGTAAACAAGAAATTGATAAACTTTTTGAATAACAATTTTATCTCTATAGAATTCCATGCTTTTTCCATGATATATTTGGAACTTTCCACTCTCCGAAGCTTTAAATTTATTGTAGTAGTAGTAGTAGTACTTTATTTAAAATAGGTAAGCCTAATATACAAACTTCTTGATTACACATGAAAATGTTTTACATCACATATATATATATATATATATATATATATATATATATAAAAATATCACTGGCAATTGGTAGCTATGCAGGACAAGACAGTAACAGATTCAGAACCCTATACCAATAATAATACTCAAATAATATAACAGATACTTAGTGCTATAGAATGTTTTTCCCACGAAGATGTTATAAACTCTCCAATACAATATGTCCAACAATCATAGAGTTTTTATATACTCTGATAATGATGACTTAAAAGAAGATAAAGATACTGACGATTTTATATTCATAGGCAGTTTATTGAATTAATTTAACCCTTTGAAAAATAGCGATCTCATGCTCATACTAGAATTCGTTCTGTGAATATGAAAATCAGCTCTCATTCTTGTATTATAGTTATGAATTCCATCATTTCTTATCAAGAATTCATTTAAATAGGAAGGTAGTAGGCCTTTGTTCAATTTATAAATGAAAGTCATACTCATGTGAAATAAACGCGAACTAACTGAAAACCATTGCAGTGTATTGTTGTTTATTATTCAGAATTATATTATAGTAGATTCTACAAAAAGCACTGGCTCTTATCAGGATTGATTTTTGTTTAATTCAATAATGAAAAAATGTGCTTGAGAAAAAAAAAGTGCATACATAAACTGCTGACTTTCATAATATCGCTGTATTAAAGGAAGTTTTCTTAATTTTTTTCAGAGAATGTAGAAATTTTAAGTTTATGATTGAGTAGCTGACCCAAGACATCCTGTCCAAATTTCTATATTCCCTAAAAAAAATCCTGAAATATCTTGTCCACGTATAATTTTTGTTTCCTATGTTTTTTTTGTGTTGTTTCATCTAGGTTGCAATAATAATAATAATAATAATAAACATTATTTTTCTCTGTGACAAATACATTTATATAGGAATAGTCATCATATAGAAAAAATAAAAGAAAGAACATAACAAACTTACATACATACATACATACATACATACATACATACTTATAAAAATTATGTAACTTGTCACCATCACAACCAGATAAATATGGTCATGGATTACACTTTGAAAAAGTAATTGACTGAGTAAAGACATTTATCAATGAGGAGCAATTTCAATTTCCTCCTGAAATTTTTGAGTGTAGAACAACTTTTTAATTCATGTGGTAATTTATTGTAAAAAATCTTGCTGCACTTTCTGGTGATCGGTTTAAAATTGAATATTTAATCTGCGGAGTTTGAAAATGATCTTTGTACCTTGTACCCAGTGTTTTTATCATGAATTTCTGATCTTATGCCTTTGTCTCTGCCCGCTTCCCATTTTTCCTTTATCCTGTTACCGAGTCATCGCGTTATCTCATTTTCCAGTTATACCGTTGTCCTGATTTTCGTTATCCCGTTTTCCCATTATCCCGTTATTCCGTTTTCCTGTTATCCCCTTGTTCCGTTCGCTATCCTGTTTTCCCGAAAAAAATTAGCCAAATCGGTCCAGCCGTTCTCAAATTATGAGCTTACCAACACAAACAGACGTTCATTTTTATTATATATTCCTGAAAACTTCTCCAGGACAAAGAAATTTCCAATAACTTTTCTAAAAATCCTTTTTTTTTATATCCCTACCATATTCAAAGAGTTCAGGCACTACTCCCTCGTGACTTTCCGTTACGTATTAACTTCTGTCGTTGGTTTCTCCAATGCCTTTTTCAAAATCCTTTATTTGAAAATCAAATTCTATTTACCGACGAAGCAAATTTCTCACGCAACGCTATATGCATTTTCACAACAATCATTTGTGGTCAGAGGAAAACCCCCGTGCGATACAGGAATCACATTTCCAAGAACAGTTCTCTCTTAACGTGTGGGCAGGAATCCTTGGAGATTATTTTATAGGTCCATTCTTTATTCCGGGAAGGTTAAACGGAGAGAGATATCGTCATTTTCTTGAAGAAGATTTGCCTATTTTACTGGAAGATGTGCCGCTTAGACTACGAAATGAAATGTGGTTTATGCATGACGGCACATTTTAGCATCCTAGCGCGAGAATTTTTAAATCAAACTTTGGGCAACCATTGGATAGGTCGAGGAGGGCCTCAACCATGGCCCCCTAGGTCACCAGATCTCAACAGTTTGGATTTTTTCCTGTGGGGACATCTAAAATCATTAATTTACCAGACACATATCCAAAATGTTTAAAAATTAGCGTTTGAAATGTTTCTATGTTGAATAAAAAAAAGTTTTCAAAATTGTTTAACTTTTTGACAAACACATGCTCGATTAATTTAAATCTAAATATTTCGAAAACGGCTGCTTGTAGCGACTTTTGAAAAGCATACCTTTTTCACGTAAACATGATAGAGGAATCGATTTTTCTTCTAGAAAATGTGATACATACATGCACGACAAAGTTGTGACTCCCCAAAAGAGACAAAGAAATTTAAATTTCTTATATTAAAAAATCCACAAATACCAGTTTTTATCCAAATATTGACATTCTTTTAAAAATTCTTGCGGACCCATGCTTATATGAACTTTTCACCTTATAAATAAATGAGAAATTGTCCTGCAAAATATCGGACACTTATTATATAACACCCTGTATAGTCCTGAAAACTTTTCTAGGACAATGAAATTTCCAATAATTTTTCTAAAAATAATTTCTTTCCCTATAATCCTTATTCGGAGTATTACGAACATTAAAAAAACCAATTTGCCAATTGTTTTTATAAAATAAAAAAAAATTTACCCTGACCAGGATCAGTTCCTGTGACCTTCTGTTTGGTAGGCGACAATGTAACCGCTCAGCTAATTCCTCTGTGGTAATAAATGACTCGATAGTCTTTTTCTTCGCCAATTTTCTTATATAGGTACCGTAATTTTCCAATTTCCGGGCAACTTTCCTAATTTTTTTTGCATATCAACCATCCTCGGGCTATTACGAACATTTAAAAAAAGAAGAAAGAATTTAAGAATCGAGATTCATTTTTATTTTATAGATTATGTCTTTTAAAATTATTTACATATATGCCACAAATAAATAGTAGAGACCTCTGTTTAGTGAAAATCATTTAGTGAAGTGAGCGTCTTTTGCTTGCTTAAATAATGATTTAAATAAATGCATTGACATAATTTTGTATTCTTCCAATTCTATGACAGAAATTAATGAATATACTTTCAAAATAAACGATTTGAATATATTTTCAATGTCAATAATCTTTTTCATATGGGCTCACATCAGTGGACCTTTCCAATCAATATAAGACTCTATATCTATAATAAATACCCCCAAGCAATATTGAAACAATGTTGAAAAGGAAAACATTCTCATTTTAATATTGAATAGAAATATTTTTCTGTGAATTGAAATATCCACGATAAAAATTGAGTTTTTCATGTGAATAATATCTAACAAACAACTACTTCCCCGGCTAAAGCCACGCTGAATATTGAACTACATCTGATAGATATTGTGAAAAGACCCTAACTCAAAAAAAATATCTGAAAGTAAAAATGTTATTTTCTATTTCAGTCTTAATTAAGAACTCATATAGATGAATGAGATAAAGAAAAATGTTTTCTAAAAAGAAGCACTCACCAAAAGCATTCGTAACATTGATGCAAGACTGGTATCCCATTTACTAGGTCTTCAATACACACGAAAATCTATTTCACGCTTCCACGATCATCAGAAAGATCGGAAGAATTAAGTAACATGTTTTCTAGAAGCAATCTCACTTTGGAAAGATGGAAAAATGTAGGAAATTTCTGACATTTCCTGTTATAAGTACAGTGTCATTCGCTGATACAGTGGAAGATTATCTAAGAACTCCGATAATTCCGTTTTTTTTATTTGAATAACTTTAGGAATTTAAAATGGCCCAAAAGCAAGTTTCCTTGTTGAGATATCCGAATTCTCGGTAACATTTAAAGCTTTCCTTCATTGGCAACGGTCTTTTCATGAGGAACTTTGTATAAATTATCGACAGAACCAGTTTCTTTGAATTTCCTCAAAAATCTTGAATCAGAATAATGAATGTTCTTGTCTGGATGCCTCTGATTGAATATTTCTCTACTACTTTTGTAGTTGACCCCGCATATCAAAATATTTAGTAGTTAGGTTAGGTCCCCGCATATCAAAATTAATTCAATTTTATCTTGTTGTGTAGGCAAGTGTAGGTGGCATTTAAAAAATATATAATACTAGCTGACCCGACATATGTTGTCCTGTCCAAATTTTATATTTCCAAAATGTATTTCCTGAAAACTCTCGTCTCATAGAATTTGTTTTCCTGTTTTTTTTGTGTTGTTCCATCTAGGTTATGCTTTGACTCTGCCCGCTTCCTGTTATCCAGGTATCTCGTGTTTCAGTTATCCCTTTTTTCCGGTCGATATCCCTTTTTCCCAATAAAAATTAGCCAAATCAGTCCAGCCATTCTCAAGTTATGAGCTTACCAACAAACAGACATTCATTTTTATTATATATTAGGGAAGATGTGGGTACAGTGGCACACATTTTTTTCATCAATATATTTAAACTAAACTTGAAGACATATAAAAACTTTATAAACGCAAAACTGTTCTACTATAGTTTGTTTTTATGCCTTAACATATAAAATCAACAAAACAATGATGTCCATGAAGTAAAAAAATTACACTCTATTCTTCAATAATGAACCAATGTACCCTTGACAGTGGGTACAATGGAACACTACAGTGGGTACAGTGGACTAACTAACTAAAAATCATCACTGTAATCCTAACCATAATTGTCTAAGTTAATTGGGAACGAGAATGTTGCCTTTGTTCTTTTTGTTCCTCCACACTTCAATGTCTTGGGTAATACTCTTTCAATATCTTGTTTGTCATAGATATAACGGTCTTCTGTTTTTGAAAATTTCAAGTAAGGTTTATTTCGCTGGTAGTAATTAAGTTCTATTTCATGCTCCAAAATTTCTGTTATTTCTCCAATACTGTACGTTTTCATAGATTTCTTATTTTCAATGACCACTACGAAATCTCCACATTTTAAACTATTTGGACTAAGAAACTCATCATCACTAAAGTTTTCTGATCCTATACTAAATTCAGATTCTTCGTAGGCTTCGAAATCGTCTTTGCTCTCGCTGTCGTCAAAAATATTTTCTAATGTAGTAGTATTTTTCGTTTTTTCCTTTTCGTCATTTTTTTTGTCATCAACAATCTTTCTTTTGGCTCTGGCAGTTTGATTTCTTTTGCATCCTTTTCTTGTTTGTCTTCCAAAATCCGGTTAAAAACAGGTGTATCGGTAAGAATTTCACTGCACTTTCGTTGTTTGTTTTCTTTTGTCTTCCTCTCTTCCGCTTTTGGGAAAGGTCTAATCACATATGGTGAAAAATAATTCTCTTCGTCTACATCCGGTATTTCAATATGCTTGCTTGATATATTTGGAGCAATGGTTTTCTTAGATGACTTCTCTGGGATTATCTCTCCTTTTCTGAAATTAGTGGACTCTGAATGTTGTCCCGAAGTTGATGACAGTGGCGAAAATTCGTTAGAAGTTGATGGAAGGGCTGACAATTCTTTGGGAGTTGATGGAAGGGACGACAATTCTAAAGTTGATGGAAGAGGCGACAAATCAGTAGATATGGATTGGTGTTCTGGCAATCGTGAAATACCTTGCTGTGGTGACAATCCTGTATTAGCTCTTTTATCTTCTCTGGAAGTAGCTTGATGTGGTACCGGTCGATCAGTTACATAAGAACTCAAGTAATCATCATCATTAAAATCGTTGCAATCTAGAGGCCAAATTCCTGTACACTTAAACCCGTTAATGATATTTTCTGGCGAGATTGCCCTTGGATAAGATTTACCAAATAACGTCGAAACTTCGTAAATTGAAATAGTTTTGCCGGGATTTCTTTACATCCAGTCGTTGCAAGTGGCATTATAATTGACCTTCAAAGATTTAAAAACGGATCTATCCAATGGCTGCAATTTGTTAGTAGTGTGTGGAGGAAAGGTAACTATAGTAATTCCATTTTGTCTACATGACTATCCATAAATAATATCACAGGATTTTCTTTACTACATTTAGTATGCTTTGTAAAATGTCTCAGAACTTGCATAAATATTTCGGAATTCATCCATCCTGATTTGGAAGCACTGCCACCAGTTCCTGGAGGAGAACCAATAACATGTGCGTTTTGAAGTTGACTCGAGGGAACACCATGAATGGTGGCACAGTATTTCCAGCTGCATTGGTACAACAGCACGCTGTAACAAAAACATGCCTCCACCTCGAAGTTATTTGTCCTACTTGTTTTAGGCCTTTTATGGCTAATATATTCGGAGGATTATGTACAGTTGTTAGAACGGTTTCATCTAAGTTATAGATCATATTTCTGTTAAGCTCTTCATCTTGAAATTTAGCATAAACTCTGGATACATTGTCAAAAAACTTTGTCACTGAAGTTCTATTGAAACTAGTACATCTAGCTAAGCTCATGTCTTCGGGTTTTCTGATAGATATTTCGGGCCATCGATTTCGAAATCCTTTCAACCAATCTTCCCCAGCAATTCTGTTTGTACTCCAAGAAGGCGGCATTTTCAGATTATTTTTTAGTGCTAATTGATATGCTAACAGTTTTGTTTGTTTTTTTGTTAGACCGTGATGAATTTTGCTAGCAAAAATTATATAGTTCTTCAAATCCTTTTCCATTTCGTTTGAGAATATCTTGTTAACCTCATAGTTTGGGCAAAACTTTACATTCTTTCTTTCGTCGCCTGTTTTTCGATTTATTTTAAGGGAATATCTTCTTAACGTTGGTAGGGGGATATTAAATTCTCGGCTAACAAATCTCAAGCTGCAACCCTCCTCTAGTTTTTTTATGGCATTTTCCATAGACTCTGAAGAAGTTTTTCCAACTAATCGTTCTGCACATTTCCTCACTCTTGGCATTTTAACCTGAAAATGAATTAAACATGTAAAAAAAATAACATATAGTGGGTACAGTGGAACACTGTACCAGGGTACCCATAATTGAAATGTGCCATAGTACCCACACGCGCCATTGTCATAAAACATTCAGTTTTTGATTGAACCAATAAAAAAGATAACTAAATAAGAACTTACCTGGACTCCTTATGAACTCATTAACAATTACAGATGAACAAATCAGCGTTAGAACAACTTACATGCACATAAATTGAAACAATGAATAAACGCCGAAAAAAACGTCACTTCTCTCAAGTTCAGACTCAAACTGATTACTGTCTACCTATCAGAGAAGGAACTTATTGCGTTCCTAGTATAACTTATACAACTGCTTAACAGATGGCATTAGTATGGAGAGCAAATAAATTCATTAACAAAGTTCCAAGTAGTTTGTTCCACTGTACCCTCTGTGCCACTGTACCCACTCTTCCCTTATATATTCCTGAAAACTTATCCTAAAACCTTATTCGGAGTATTACGAACATTAAAAAAAACAATTAGCCAAATGGATCCAGCTGTTACCATGACCGGGATTCGTTCCTGTGACCTTCTGCTTGGTGGGCGACAGTGTAACCGCTGAGCTATTTCCTCTTTGGTAATAAATGACTCAATAGTCTTTTTCTTCACCAAATTTCGTATATACCCGAATTTTCCAATTTCCGGCCATTTTCCTAATTTTTTTAGCCAAATCAGTCCAGCCGTTCTCACGTTTTGCGCTTACGAATAATCGAGATTCATTTTTATTATATAGATTGTCTTATTACTAATTACTTCTTGAAAATAGAATCCTTGGCCAGCTAGGTCACCTGATCTCACCATCTAGATTTTTTCTGTGGGAATATTAAAAAAATGGTGTTTATAAGTTCAGACCCTTTAGAGACACAAACCATTTACTTAAGAATGATTTTGATTTCCTAGTGTAGGATTCTAGCCCTCAGCAGTAAATAAATATCTTGTTCCTTTTATATTTCACTAATATTTGTTCTTACTTATTACCCTTCTGGTTCCTAAAATAAAATAAAAATCTTTCGTTTTTTACTTTATTTTTAAAACCGTAATTTATTTGACGGAAATAAAAAGGAGAACATTTTTTAAGGAAATAATGAAAATGAAGTAGCTAAAGTAGAAAATCTCAAGATTCCACGTTGTACTGCGAAATACATAGTGTTTTCCTTCTTTTTCTACAGAACTTGATTGCGGTCGAGAAAATTGATCTATTGTGACTCGTTAAATTAAAAAAGTTATGAAAAAATTGAACGAAGTTGTAAGATATGAACCATTGCAACAGCAAGGGCCATAGTAAAACCGGTTTTTTAAATTTTGCACTAGCATTTGGGAGCAAACCTAAAAAGTTCCATTTTATTGATTGAATAAGTTTATAATGATACCTTAAAGTGATTCGAAACAAAAACATCGTTTTTTAATCAACAAAAAAATATAAAAAAATATTTTAAATTTCGCATATGACCCCAAAATTAAATTGTTAACAACTTTTTTAGCCATCTTTAAAAATAACTCAATTTTTTGCTTATTTGTATTGGTGGTCACGTGACACATGTCAAATCGATTTTTAGGTTTTGCTATATGCAGAAAGGATCCCCTATAAAATATTTTTTGTGATTTTTTCCCGCAAACATTATGGCCCACGCTGTATGGGGGGGTAGTTTTTGCTGACTAGTTAGGTACAAAACTAGGGATATTGGGGTAAGCAGCAATTAAAAAGAAAACTCTTTAAGGTTTATTCCAGCTTTCGGAAATGTTTATTTCCATCATCAGGGAAACCACAATAGATGAAAAAAGCAATAGTAATACCATATTCAAGTGGGAAACATTATGCTACTTACAAGTTTATTGAGGTAGGTTTCAATGTTAAACATGCATATTCATCTAACATAGTGATAAATAAAATAATTAATAAAAAAAACCTTTTTAAAAACAAGTTTTTATTCAAATACCCTAAAAAGTACAAAATAATTGCTTTGGATGTGTGATGTAGGTTATTCCGTGAGTTCTAGATTTAAGAGCTTGTCGCGCAAAGTTTTCATTTCGAATACAGATGCGACAAGCTTTTGAATCCATAACTCACAGAATAACCTACGTCACACATCTAAAGCAATTATTTTGTACTTTTTAGGGTATTTGAATAAAAGCTGGTTTTTAAAAATATTTTTTTTATTAATTATTTTACTTTGTGCTTTTTAGTAAGTACCCCAACACCCACATACCAATTTTGAATCGAATCGGACCATAATTACAAAACTCGTTCGCCATCTTGGAGCCGCCATCTTGAATTTGTGAATTTGACAAAAAATTAATAATCTCCGACCCCGAAAACCCCCACATACCAATTTTGAATCGAATAGAACCATAATTACAAAACTCTTTCGCCATCTTGAATTTGTGAATTTTGACAAAAAATTCATAATCTCCGACCCCGAAAACCCCCACATACCAATTTTGAATCGAATCGGACCATAATTACAAAACTCGTTCACTATCTTGGAGCCGCCATTTTTTTTTTCTCTAACAAATGAATAATGCATTGTCACAGGAATTATGAACACCTGCCAAATTTCACGTTAATCGAACAACTAGAAGTGGGTCAAATTTAACTTGCAAGATTTGATGACAAACATCGGGACAGGTGAAACTAAATAAAAGCTTGTAAAAAAAGAAAAAAATGTAAGCCAACGATACCTGACGGGTGTAACTTGGAAATTATTACAGCGGTGTCAACTGTTAGATTAGTACAATCTGATGTTACCAGGTGGAGGTAATGTTGAAGAGAATTATTAATTGATATTGCATTGTTGCCAATTTTGATTGATATCTAAAGACTAAAGACAATAAATAAGAGTAGATCTCACACAAATGGTTAATATCTGTTTTTTTTATTGATGCAATTGTTTTCTTGGGAAATGAAAGCCATTTTTAAGAATGTTTTATTTGATTAATGTGATTCTGTCGCTAGCACTTTCACTGAAACGTAATTCATCTGGTGGTCAAATTTATTCACATGTTATGTTTGTATTAATTCTAAACTTTGTTTTATTCCTTGACCTACGTTTTTTTTTGGATCACTATGTTACATGAATATGTTTAACATCATTGAAACCAACCCCAATAAAGTTGTAAGTAGCATAATGTTTCGCACTTGAATATGTATTACTATTGCTTTTTTCATCTATTGTAGTTTCCCTGATGATGGAAATAAACATTTCCGAAATCCCTAGTTTTGTATATATATATAAATACATATATATATATATATATATAAATACATATATACATATATATATATATATATATATATATATATATATATATATATATATAACAACTTATAATTTATATATATTCAAATATATTAGCTGGCAATTTAATAAATTCGTGCTTTTTTTATACTGAAGTATAACTAAATGCGATTCTCAATAACACGAGACAAGTTTTAAGTAAAACAAATACATTTTAATATGCAATAAGGTGAAGGTTATTTCATTTTGTTTTCATATATAAATTATGTGAGCATGAGAAATAATAGTGGAATTAATATATTGAAAAACTGGAATGGCAATTTTAGTTTGAAAGGATATTCCTTGGGGTTGCATGTTTGTTAGTTTTAAAATGATATTTACGTAATTGTTATTTCTTAATCATTTTTAATAAACCAAATGTGCTACATGTTATTAACTGTGTAACATTTTCTCTATTATGAAGAGCACCAGCTAGTTTTACAAATAACTTCAACTTAGTCTTTTATATATTCCTGGACTCGGATGTCACGCAGGTAGCTATAGCTGCCTCCGTGGTGACGTTGGTTGTTGCCCTGGAAGTCAGAGTCTGCTGACCGAAACCACAAATGAGCGGCTGGCTTCTGTTTGTTGATTCCGCTGATTTGTCGTTTCCTACCAAGTGTTGTTCATCCTCGCACTTCTCCACCGTACTGATGAGGGCCGAGAGCCCGAAACACGTGTCTACGGTTAACTCTTCACTCTGAGGGCTATGTCCACTAAATTCTTTCCATTATATATATATATATATATATATATATATATATATATATATATATATAAAATATATACATATATAAATACAAATTTGATTATAAAAAACCACCTGAAATCCATATAAACCCCATAACCTTGATATTGTTTTTTATGATTAAAATATATTTTTTCTTTTATTAGGAACCACAAAATTTTCGAATTTTCACTCTACCAATTTTATTAGATCATTAAAATACTTCCAAAAACATTTGACAAATATTCAATAAATTATTTCAAAATATATGTATGTATTTAATTTGCTTTTTTCATTCACAATGTTTTAAATTATTTTTTTTTTCTCTGGGTAAATATCTGACATATTTTTTCAAAAACAAAGTGTCTCTTGATAATAATAAATATTTTCCTAGTAACATTTCAAGAGTGACAAATATGTTACTCAGAGCTAAGATGTCTAAAAACATGGTGTATTCACTTATACCTGTAAAATATTGGGACAAACTGGGGGACACCAGCCCACTTGATAAAGGGAGTTATCTAGAGTTTCAGATGGCGCCGACGTCGATTCTTGTCATAATTCAGTAAACTGCATTTACATACCACACAGGGTGTTTTTGTGATTTGTGTCTCTGATTCGTTCTGTGATTGTGCTTTTGTCGCCTTTAAGGTTACGTCAATTCGTTGTGAAATATTTTGAGGTTGATCGATCGATGTAACATATTTTAGAACAAACTATTCCATGTACTTATGTCAGTGTTATCAGGGTTATTATATATTGTCAGTATTATATATATAATAACCCTGAGTGTTATATACAGTGCTAGTCAAAAGTCCCCTCCCCCCCTCGTATCTTTTGAACGGGTATACTTATAATAATGAAATTTGGAGGGTGGAAATAAACGGATGTAGGCTTCTCAACTGGTCATAACAGGTGACGCAATAGTCATAAATGACGTCACAAGGCCACTGTGACCAATAATTTTAAATGGGACCCTATGGCAAGTGACAGCTCGTTTGAAAGGTATTGAAAATACCTATTCAGTTATACCAATTTTGTTTGGGTTTCGGTTGATTTTGATTGATAAATTGAAGAAATACGAAAATTATAGTTTCGCATTTAATTAATAAAGATTTAAGAACCAGTTCTTATAATAAGTGTTCAAAATGTGCTCCATCTACTTCCTGGCAGTAATGCATCCTATTGCTAAACTCTTGTCGTACTCGTCCCAGTGTGTCAGCGGAAATTGCCCTACATTCTTCAACAATTCGTTGTTTCAGAATGGCAATACTGTCAGGTGCTGTAGCGTAAACCTTAGATTTCAAGTACCCCCATAGAAAAAAATCTAATGGTGTAAGGTCCGGTGACCGAGCTGGCCATTCGATCGAACCTCGTCGTCCAATCCATCTACCACGATATTCTTCATCTAGGTAACGTCTTACTGCACCGTAATAGTGTGCAGGAGCACCATCTTGTTGAAACGTTATTTCCAAGTTGTCGAATTCATCTGGATTATCTTCTAGAATTTCAAGAATTAACGACTCAATATCATTTTGTAACATCTCCAGATACAATTCACCGGTTAAGTTAGCATTGAGAAAAGAGGCCCAACTATGTGGTTTCCCAAAATACCTGCCCAAACATTTACTTTTCTGGAAATTGAGTATGTTTTTCACGAAAGATGTGAGGATTTGTGCACTCCAATACCTCACATTTTGAGTGTTAACATTTCCATTGAGAAAGAAAGTACTTTCGTCACTAAAACAAATTGTCTGTATGTAGCCTGGTTGTTGGTTCATTTTATTGGACATAGTTTCACAGAATTCTAGTCTTCGGTCAGGGTCATCATCTGAAAGTTGGTGCACCATTTTAATTTGTATGGATGAAATTTGTTTTAGCCAACACCCTATGTACTGTCCTTTGACTGACTTCACAGATAGACGCAACTTGGGCTGTGGAAGAAGTAGGGTTTACTACCATTTCTCCAATTATGTCAATTTTTTTGTCATCACTAATTGTTGGTCGACCAGATCGTTTGGCATCTTGAACACTACCTGATGCTTCAAACTTCCGAAGAAGCTCCCTCAAATAAACCCTCGATATAGGGCGATCGGGTACCTCTCATTAAACAGTCTTTCCGCTGCATGGAAATTGTTTCTACATTCACCAATTATTAAGATAACAGTACGTACCATTTTGCCTATGTAAACACTTAAACGTCTCGTTAAACAATAGCTTAGGTAAATTTTCAAGGTATAAACACTTTTGACAAGTAGAGAATTAAAAAACGTCAACCTTTTTGACAATTAACCAGAGGCGTACTTTAAAATCTTTATTAATTAAATGCGAAACTATAATTTTCGTATTTCTTCAATTTATCAATCAAAATCAGCCGAAACCCAAACAAAATTGGTATGACTGAATAGGTATTGTCAATACCTTTCAAACGAGCTGTCACTTGCCATAGGGTCCCATTTAAAATTATTGGTCACAGTGGCCTTGTGACGTCATTTATGACTATTGCGTCACCTGTTATGACCAGTTGAGAAGCCTACATCCGTTTATTTCCACCCTCCAAATTTCATTATTATAAGTATACCCGTTCAAAAGATACGAGGGGGAGGGGACTTTTGACTAGCACTGTAGAATTTTCGAGAGGGTTCCGAAATAATTCTAATTATGAACCGTACCAATTTATTTTGTATGGTTAATTTTCTATTGATACAGCTCCACCGAGTTGGTACTTATGTATTTCTGTCTCTGTTTGCTCGTGATAAAAATCTTATGATGGAGCGGATAATTATTTTATGAAGTGCTGTAAATTACATACAATTACTTAATTGAGCTTTCAAACCAATAAAAGTACAGGAGATGCAATCTCTTTCGCTTTCTGAAAAATCTATATTCTAGTCTGAAGGAAGTGTTTTGCGGCATATCTAAAGCTTTTGATTGATACGTATGCTTCATCTCTACAGCTTCAGAGGACGAAGCTTCAATTGGTTCAAATCCTATCTGAGTGAAAGAACCTCTCAGCTTTTTGACAAATTAAGAGGTGTTCATTATTTTGGCAGAGAACACGACTATCTTATCGCAAGAACTCAAATTACCTTCATATAGCGGAGTAAAAATAGCTTAAAATCATGCATTATTTTGGAATCCTGGAGGACTCTATGGATTTTCCTAAAACCATCTGATATTACTTAGGAATTGCTTGCAGAAAAAAGTTCGTGCACTGCTTGTTTATTAATTGTTTAAACAATGAAAAACAATTTTGTTAGGTAAATTTTACCCAAATTGATGCTATAAAGGTTTTTGAGGTCGCTGAACCAGAATATGACATTGAAAAAACGATGGCGTAGCCAGTCGTAAAGGTAGATTTCATGAATGATAATTTACAGCTACCTATTTGTTATTTATGTGTACATCTAAAAGAAAAAAAAATCGGGTAAAATTTGTGAGATAGTGAAGCTCTATCAAACGACTTATAGTTTGCCGATATTGGGTATGGAAATGAAATATTGCGAAGTTTTCCAACAGCTGCCATTTTGAGACTATTGGACCATTTTCGAAATTAGCCGAGGTATTCATGAGAAGTATTTTTGTTTCATTCGTTTGAAAAATGTGGCGTCCACTCAACAAATTTCGTTATATCCCATATATAAAACTTTCAATATCACATTTTAATCTAGCGTTTTTGAAGCATGGCCTCAAAATTCAAATTTGTTATTTTTTGAAATTATTCAATATTTTGAGCTCTGTATTTTTCGAAATACATTTTTTTTAATTGTCCTTTTTTTGTTTTTCATGTTGAGAGTAATCTGTGAACATTTCAGATATTTATCTTGAAAATAAAAAAAAATAGACTTTAGACAGGATCATGCTATAACGTAATTTCATTTACGTACTATTCCTATACATATCTTTTTCACTTTTATCAACATGACTTCTCGTTAGCTGCATTTTGTTATCTTAATTTAATCAATTAGATAAAAAGTTATAACAAATTTAGTGTAAAGCGCTCGTGGCTGTGTGCTCCTCCAGCGCTGCACTTCAGAGTCGCTGCCTCACATTTTTTTCTGCAGCTTACAGTTTTTATTTTAAAGAAAAATTTTATCTACCTTTTTGATGTAAATTTTTCCATTTTTGCGAGTGGCACCATTATTTATTTATTTTTTTTTATATTCAATATACAATGTAATTTGGCAACTTATTTGTTAAATAATTGATTAAGCACATACTTTACGGTTGGTAACTTTTTATATGTTGTTTCTTATATCATCACTAACGTACAGTAAAAAGTTCCCGCAGTCCCCTAACTTTCTGAAGCTAAAATCTAATATTATTCCACTACTAGTAAAATGACTCGTATATATATAAATTAATTTGAATCTTCTCTGAACCTTTGCCCATTGGAATAATTTTTCAACTTGTAATTGTAATGTATCTAGTAACTAGCAAGTCAAATAATTTTATTATTACTTTTATATTTATTTTTTATATTATATATATTTTGTATAAAATGTTTCCCATGAGATGACAGTCTTCTGACTAAAAGTATTGGGAAATTCTAAATATAGTGGATATTTTCTTCCAAAGAGCTATGGGACCCTCTGGGACAGTTCGGAATTCACTAGCCAAAATCAATATATCTTCATAGAATGAAAAGTCCAAACTTACTTTTGAAATTCATGTGTTTATTAAAAAGTGATAATCATCCTAATCATAGTCCTTAGCCTTATCGATCTTGGGAGTGGGTCTTGTTCTTCCGAACAACTGCTTGGTTTAGATCGCCCTCCTCCGATTATCTCATGCGGGTGTTACTGAAAAATGAAAGAAAAGCATTTAGATTATTTTTTTCTCCCCTCATCTTTGTTAGTAGGGCTCACCTTTTCCGGCGAAGTCATTCTAAGATAGCTGGAAGCAGCCTAGACTGTCGCACACCAGGATTAATCGATTTCTCAACTTCATCAACAGAATTTATGATATCTACAATGAACTCTCTGAATTTGTTCATGTCAGAAGGTTGTTAGAGAGGTAATAGTCCGGCAGAGATGGGCAGTGAATGGCTTGGTAATAGTTTGTATCGGAAAGTTTAATGGAACAATGTCATCGGGGACATTTTCCAATCCCCTCTATTTTCAAGTTAATTCATCATCTAGAGACATCAGTCCACTATCCTACCTTTTCTCATTCCTTCGTGGAAGTTTCCATGATCCGAAAAAGGCCATTTGAAAAGAAATCACTTTGAAAAAATCGCCAGGTGGACCTCAAGAAAAATCTGATTTTTGACAGACAGATGTAAACATTGTAGTAAGTTTCGAGGATTTCATCTCATTTTCGCGTCAACTGTTCTGAGCGGGATCTTGTTCGTAGACTATAATCTTTGTTAACGATCAATTCACAATTTTTTGCATAAAGTAATGTTGACAGAAAAAGAAAATTTCAGAGGTTTGAAGTTTGTCATTTTGCGTGACACAAACAACAAACATTCCTTAACCGCGCCATCTACTAATGAAGTTCTAAGTAGAATTTAACGTTTTTCATTTGTTGTCCCCCAAAAATTCTAAACAAAATCGAATCAGTGAATACACCAGGGCTTTTAGACATCTTACTCAGAGCTATCAAAGTTTTATCTTGAATTTTTGAAGAGTGTTTCTTAGACTCAGCTACTGCATGACTATTCACTTTCTTTTAAATATTCCATTCTCTCTCAGTCCGAGTGATTGAATATTTCCTACAAAGGGAATCACACAAAAATGTTATCGGTCATTTGAAATCTGTTCTGGATAGAAGTTCATGCTTTTTTTTCTTTTACCCCATTCTACACATTGAACGTCTATCTTATTTGTGGCATATTACCAGATGACAACTTATAAATATTATTTTTATTCAAAGACCGACATTTATGATGTATATTTCCAGAAAACTTCTTGCTTGCAAAACCATTGCATTATTGAATAAAACAGAAATACAATAAATAGTACAACCTCTTCTGCTCTGAGATTTTGAAACAAAATGAATGTAATATGCAATATAAAGCACTGTGACATATTCCTTTAATTTTGTAGCTCTTATGAAAACTGACCCTCACCCTCGCAAATCTTGTGTTGCACCATCTAAGTGTGACAGACCTCATCATTGCAAATTTGAATTCTACATCAACATTTTATATTATTTGTGTTTCAGAATTTGAGCTACGGTGTTGCCAAATTATTTCAATTATTCTTGGAACACACTGTGTTTGAAAATACCTCATACATACCTTGCCTATTTCATGGATTTATAAGGGAGATATGGAAAATGGTCAAATTGTTTTGTCAGGTTGGAATTATTTTATATTATTCTATATTCCCAAATCACATTTTTTAGCCTCCACCCCATAGCCAGGTCTGGATACACCTCTGGAAGCAATTTTTCGTATCATAATATTAGGTTTTGAAATTTTCAACTTTGTCCAGGTGTACCATAATAATTGTCCTTTACATAAAATGTAAATCTAGCTTTATCTCTCTTTCTGGAGCTTGGAGCTACTAGTTCGCAGGTAGAAACTCAATATATTTTTCTGAAAAATTCGCACTTTTTCAATGAAACTCAAAAATAAAAACAAATAATGAAGAGGCTCCAGCTGATTTAATTCAAGTTAGCTCAATAGAAACTTAATCCTGATTGTGAAAACCACACCCATGCATTAATTAAAGTGGAAGTTTCACGAAAATGAGAGTGCATCTCCTTCGTTTATATCCCAGGGGGCACAAAAACATCTCAGAGATGTCGAAAGTGAGAGTTTTTGAACCATCAAACCTCTACGGCGATGTCCTGCTCATAAGTAACACCGAATGTCTGCCGCACGTTGCGATTTTTAGGATTTTCTGGGGGCATGACAAAATTCATATATATCCAGTTGTGCGTTCATATGTGTCCCCAGTACTAGTCTGTACAGGTTCTTCACCAGTTGGCTATTGTATTCTTCGGGAGCTAGCATTGGCTGCCCGAATATTGCTTGTCTTTTGTGGTCTAGGGCCTCGCATTCTGACATTATATGTTTGGCCGTTTCTGTCCCTTTGCCGCATTGTCTGAAGGAAAGTTCTCCGTTGTACAGTCCCATTTTGTGCAGGTGCCCTCTCATGGGCTGTGACCCGTTATTGTTGTAACTTGGTTCCTACTCATCTTGTTCTTCCTTTGACGGTTCCTTGATAAATGTTTTCCTGTGTTGTATTAACCAGTTGTATTTCCAGCGCTCTCTATGTTTTCGTTTGATTCGTGCATTGCACACTTCCCTCATGTTGTTTTCTCTCACGCATTTCAAGATTGTGTACATTTCCGCTTGGAATACGGAAGTATTTATTCCCAGTGAGGTGCTCAGTTGTGAGTTTTTCCCATCACTGTATATTCCAGCACCAGTTCCTTCCGTGGTCTTGGATCCGTCTGTGTACCAGATTCTCTCTCCAGATTTTCTCTTGATGCTGTTATCTGTCCATTCCCTTCGATCTTGCATAATTCGAAGTTAGTTTCGAAAAAGTTCCTAGGAGTTGTTTCATTTCAAGAATGTTACCTCCCACTCTTTACTATATCTTTTTGTGATCCAATCTGTTGCTCGTATTTTGTAGCCTTAGAAATACCATTCTTACCTCCCCCATGATTGTTATGTCAATCGGGGAAAGATCCTGTAGTGCTTACATGGCTGCTGTTGGTGTTGTTTTCATAGCACCCGTTATGCTGAGGCAGGCAAGTCTTTGTACCTTGCTCAACTCATACCATACCAAAGATGAGTGGGTGATCATGGGTTTCACCACAGTGTTGTATGTCAAATACACCATTTTGGGACTTAGCCCCCAAGTTTTTTCGTGTGTTCCTCTGGCTACCATTAATGTCACCTCGGCTTTCTTCTTTACTTTTGCCAGATTAGTTTCGAGTCTAGGATTACCCTGAGATATTTAACTTCCCCCGACAGCTTGATGTTGGTCTCTTGGAGGGTTAGAGGTCCCAGGCCCACTAGCTTCCTCCTTCGGGTAAAAGCTACAATGGTTGACTTGGAGACTTGGACATTTAAACCCTTTTCATTTATCCAAGTACTGACCAGATTTAGGGCCGTTACTTCAAAAATCAAACGAAGAAAACTTATACAAAAAGTTTTTTGTAGGGATGCAAGAACTGAAAACTTATTCTACTTTAATTGTATCAATAAAAGAAATACTTCACAAGAAATACTTCTAATATATTAAAACTTTTTCACGTGGTATCTCCAGTTCTAAAGTGATTCATACTTCCTTTAAAAACTCCGAATTGATATATTTTGTGTCAAAACCATTTCATATCATAAAATCTGATTTTTATAATTGTCAATATGAACAGGAGTACATTTTTAGCCAAAATTTGGAAGGCAGTTGGAAGAACATCTTATTACAGTTTGGCATTATTACAGATCACCGTTCATATTCATGAAAATGTTCGCACGAGGTATGGAATTGATATGTAAGTAATTAAATCTAGTATGACAGAGTATATCTCACTGCATTTATGAATTCCGTAATGTCTGTCATACAGAACCTTAGATAGAATTTTCATAATCCATACATAGATTGAAAACAAAAACGGACTTATATGGGCGTATAATGTAAAAAAACTATTTTCGCCACTGTTGTTACCTTCACAATTCTCATACTTATTTGTAGCTCCTACTTTCAAACCATTTCTCAATCGAAATAAAGAGTAGAGATGCAACATGGTGGTTAATACAACAGAAGATGTGACAAATAAAATACCCGCTTCAAAATTATTTTTCCACTTATAGTCACCATATTTTTTTCAGATGAGAGACTGGAAAGAGCATTGATCGATATGCATCAGATATGCTGCCAAAAATAAAGACAATAGTTAGGTCGTGCCATACCAGAATTGCCTTAAGAATACTTTGCAGGAGTAATGAATAATTTTAATGGGGCCACTTATAAACAAATAGTTTATGTGTCCATATGTGATATTTTTTATTAGTTTTTATGACAGTTTTTGTTTTCTAACTGATGCGATAGTATATTTTTTATTTACAAAACTCGCTATATTGTTTTGGGAATTATATTTTAAGCACATTTTGTGCGAGAATTCATTGAATGGTTATTTCAGAACCTATTGTTGCAATATCATCTAGTATGACAGACGAATTCCTTAATGTCCGTCATACAGAAACTTAGATAGAATGTTGATAATCTGTGCATAGATTTTTTGAAAAAAAACCTTGAGGACTGATATGAACATATAATGTAAAAAAAACTATTTTCGACCACCTTTACAATCTCATACTTAAGTGTTGCTTCTATTTTCAAACCATTTATCAATAAAAATAAAGAGTAGAGATGAAACATGGCGGTTAATACAACAGAAGAAAATGAAATATCCGCTTCAAAATATTTTTCCACCTATAGTAACCATATTTTTTGCAGATGAGAGACTGGATCAGATATGCCACCAATATAGCCAAAAAACAAAATAAGGATGATAAGAAGAAAGCTCGAATGATATGTGAATATACATACTTTGAATAAATGTTATTAAATAAATTACATTGTTTCTCAATTCTTTCATTCTTCCCGATTGTGAAAACATAAAATTATGTTGAAATAGGAAGCATTTTCAATTGTTCTCAGTTGAATATACTGAAAAAAGAAATTTCTGGAATGAGTGTTTTCCTTTTCTCAACATAATAGCTTGACCGCTGGAAGATAGTAACTAAAGTTTATCTTTCAGTCACCAATGATTCCACATCTGATTTTATGAACCCTTTGTTCATAGTCCCAAATAAATTAATGAAAAATAGATATTGTCAGACAAAAATTATTTGAAGACCTATGAGTGCGCAGTTTATTCACTTCATTCATCAATGTGAGTTCTCATTTTGTTCTGTACAGAAAAATTCCTTGACTAGGTAAATCGCCACTATGTGTTTATCGCGTGCCCGCTGTCATCAAGATGGAATCTCTGAAGCAGGCGCAAAACATCGAAGACTTTCGAAGAAGTTTTTGGGCACAACATGATGGAGTCAAGTTCCTGAAAAAAATAAGATATAACAACCCCAATAAAAAAATATTGAAATCCTACACTTGAATATTAGAAGTGCAAAAAACATTTTGAGAATTTCGTAGTGTTTTAGAAACTTTTGGGTTAAAAACCTTAGAAACTTGGGTTAAACAACCTAGATACACTAGGGGAAACACGTACCATTGTTGATCTTAAAAATCTGTCCATTCCTGGGTATATAAACATTTTCAATAATAGTCAAAATAACATATGTGATGGTGTATAATCTATATCAAAGAACATATTCAGTTTGAGATAGAACATACAAAGCTACCTTCTCCGAAAGTAACAGTACTCTGGCTTTCATAATCAATAATATAGCTTTAAAAATTATGACATGTTACAGATCCCCAAGCATATCGGATATTCTTTTTCTAAATGACTTTGAAAACTTTCTAGATAAAATTCCAAGGCGAAACAGAGATATTTATTGGTGACATTAACATTGACATTCTCAATTTCACAAACAGGGTGTTAGTGAATAAGTGCGACAAACTTCAGGGGGTGAATCTGCATGAAAAAATAATGACAGTTTGCTATATAACTTTTGTCCGCAAATGCTTCGTTTTCCGAGATACGGGGTGTTGAAGTTTTTCTTAAAAACTGACTATTTATTTATTGCTCTGAAACCGGTTGAGATATGCAAATGAAATTTTGTGAGTTTTAAGAGGTATTTATTACGCATTTTTTGACATGCAATTAAGAATTTTATGTTACGGGTAATGATCTCAATTTTTTTTAAGAAAAAAATTTTACGCCACTGTTTCAAATCATTTTTGAATTCCTCGTTCAATTTGTGACAAAAAATCTCTCATGCCTTTTTTTCGTATGGGGCGCCGTTTTTATGCAAAAAAATAAAACATCTTAACGCGTATTTTTCATTTCTTCAATACACTATCAATCTAATACAATAACGTTAAACCAGAACAATAACAGAAAATAAGACTAATAAATAAATAGTCGCAAAGCTACAACAAATGTTTAAAATGACCTCCCTCAGACGTGATTCAAGATTCAACTCTTCGCCTCATTGATTTTCATATTCGCGCAAATATTCCTGGTGTATTTCTTATTGTCTCACAGCCGGCTATAATTCGATTCCTCATGTCTTCAACATTTTCGACGGGAGTGGAATAAACTAATGACTTGAGAAAACCCCAAATGCAAAAATCTAGAGGATTTAAATCCGGAGATCGAGCAGGTCAATGTTCCGTTCCTCCCCTACCTATCCAACCATTTGGATATACTGTATCTAAGTGATTACGTACAATAATGATAAAATGGACTGGTGCACCATCATGCATGAACCAGAAGTGTTGTCTCAGCTGTAGAGGAATTTCTTCCAGAAGAACAGGTAACTCTTCCTGTAGGAAATTAAGGTAAGAGTCGCCTGTTAGTCGTTGTGGAAGGAAATATGTACCGATGATCATCAAGTACCCCAAGCCATACATTTACTGAAAACTGATGCTGAAAATGAGCTTCAAAGATTCCATGTGGATTTTCCTCAGCCCTCAGATTGTTATGGGAATTTCGTATACACTGTCGTCCAAAATTAGCCTCGTCAGTAAACAAAACGCCATTAAAAAATATAGGAATTTGAGCGATTTGATGAAGAATCCAATGGCAAAAAACACGGACGCGGAAAAAAGTCTCTAGGTAGTAGAGCTTGCACACGTTGAATATGAAACGGATACAATTGCTGTTCTTTAAGAATTTTAAATACAGTGAAGTTGCTTACATTCAGTATGTTGGCAATTTTTCGAATACTTGTTTCAGGTGACTCCTCAATTAACTCAAGAACTGCTTGTTCTAGTTGCACAGTTCGTACTTCTCGAGGGCGCCCGCAGTTAGCCGTTTGTTTCTTAGTGCGAATTTACACGATCCAATAAATTGGCCAATTTTGTGACCTTGAATTTTATTGATAAGTGTAAACAGAAAATTGTCGTCAATTTTGAACTTGACCAAAAAATTGATGAGTTTAGAATCGGTTCTAATTTTTCAACAATTTTTAGTGACAATTTGCAGTAACTTTCGGCCATGAATTGGATTCCTGCTAGAACAGAGATTTTCCGGTTATGTTATTATTTACGCGATTTCACATATCCTACCCTAACCGGGAGAAAAATTATTGTTTGAAAAAAAAACATAATTTACGTTGCATTACATTCGTAGCAATGTGCATTGCTGAACATAAAAGATGGTGGATTAGACCTTGGATTGAGAAAAGAAGGAAAGGAAACTTGACATTAGTCCACGAAAAATTTCTGAGTGCAGATCCTGATCAATACAAACGATATTTAAGAATGGATTAGAGTCAATTCAATAAGCTATTGAATAATATTCGGAACTTTTCCTATAGTTGAACCATTTCTTGTCAGTAGGTTGGTATTCCTGAGTAAAAACTGTTTCCAAAATTTACCAATAAATTGTCAGGTGTAGGTAAATATAACCCATATTGGTCAATTTAATTGTTCAATTTATTGATCAATTTTATTGGATCGTGTAAATTCGCACTTAAATGTAGGTACCATTTTCGCGCAAACGTTGGTGAAGACGAGTAAATATTGTGTGATGGGGTACCTACCCTACGTCCTGGATACAACTCAGCATACAATCGTCGAGCTTGCCGACCATTTCCATTACTTCGACCATAGACAAAATGCATGTCTGACAATTCCGCATTTGTATAATTTTCCATTCTTTTCGTTAAAAGAAAAATTAATTACTTATCATTAATGTTATACCAAACTAAAAGCTTAAAAATGAAGAAACGCTAATTTGACATTTCGTTGAAATATTCGTATTTAACAGAATGTTGACAGTAGCCTACGGGCATCGCTACTAGATAATGTATTATCTATACGAAAAAAAGGCAAGAGAGATTTTTTGTCACAAATTGAACGAAGAATTCAAAAATAATTTTTCAATTTAAAATATCTGTGGCGTATCATTTTTTCTTTAAAAAAATTGATATCATTACCCGTATGCGCGCCAATGATTAACATAAAATTCTTAATTGGATGTCAAAAAATGCGCAATAACTACCTCTTAAAACTCACCAAATTTCATTTGCATATCCCGACCGGTTTCAGAGCAATAAATAAATAGTCAGTTTTTAAGAAAAACTTCAACACCCCGTATCTCGAAAAACGAAGCATTTGCGGACAAAAGTTATAAGCAAACTGTCATTATTTTTTTATGCAGAATCACCCCCTGAAGTTTGTCGCACTTATTCACTAACACCCTGTATGCATCTAGTAATATATATTTAGCTATGCTCTCTTATTTTGGCTTTGAATCATCTATAAATTTTTACACATGTGTCACAACTGAAAGTAGCACATGTATTTATAACATTTTTGTGAGGAGAAATATAAGTTTTTAGGAAATGCTCTGGTATTGAATACTGATCTAACACCAAATTTTCCCTTCTTCATGAATATGTATACTAACGAAGCAACTAGCATTCACAGCTAGGAAGTAATATTTTCATATCTTGTATGGATATCAAATGGAATTATTGCCTCAAATAAACAGAGATAAAATGAAAAAACATGTGCTGAAAAGTAAACAACAATTTAATAACAGAATAAAAACAATATCGGAACCAACTTAATAAAATAATATATAAAGCAAAAAATAATTATTATATGCACAACAAATAATGGGCTTTATTACCTAATAACATGAAATCTATGAAATAATTGGTGATACTTCTAATACAAACAAAAAAATCAAATAGAGATATAAAAGTCAATAACTCCAACAAGGAAAATTTTATAATGATGAAGAAATGGCAAATTATTGCAATGAGCAGGTACTTTTCACAAATAGGTGTAGACATATAGCAAACAAAATAAGCAGCTCTGTAAATAATATAAATATATACTATCCTGCACTAGTAAATTCAATGGCGCTATACCTTGTTCATGAGCCACCATCATGAATTTTGACAAAAACATGATGTCCGACCCCAAAAACCCCCACACACCAATTTTGAATGGAATCGGGCTATGATCACAACACTCGTCGCCATCTTGGGGCCGCCATTTTGAATAACAAATAGAATCATGATCTGCGGTTTCACATACCAATTTTTATTGGAATCGGGGTATAATCAAGAAGATATAGAAAGAAGGCGAAATAGGAGGTCGGAAGGGTCGGACGTACTCGGCTATCCGAGTGATTTGCCCCAGAGTTACGTCACACTAGCGCGAGATTCAAACAAGATGTGATGAAAAATTCATTATTTTTGTAATTACATTATAATATATAAATATTCGTCTACTATTAGCCCTATAGTTATATACAATGGAACTATGGGAATTTAGATCTGCCCAGCAGATTATTTTGGATCTCCTAAATCATCGTCCATCCAAAGGTCAACATCACTTAGCACAACACCTTGACACAAAAAACTGTGAAGGGTGAGATCAGAGGTTTTGGCAGGCAGACATAACTTTTTGAATTTTTTGATTTTCCGTAGTATCATTTCAAATTAATCTCTGAAAGATCGTAATCGAATGGTTTGCAATGAGGTTGAGATACATAATCATTGGAATGTTTGAAAAAATTGGATTGCTGTTCACTTCTTTCTTGCGAATCATCGTGTCTTCTATTTTCTTTGTGGCTTCGTGGAAGTTTCTGCATACTTCCAGACAATAACATTATTTTTGAACAGCAGAAGATTTGAAACATTTCCTTCTCTTGAATAATTCAGAAAAAAGGTCTCTTTCGTCATCATTATCCGACCCAAAATGAACACTAACACACTCGGGAGTCCTTCATAACTGAGGCCTTCAATTCACATTTCTCCAGCCAAATTATTTTGAATATTTCATCACTAGGAAACTGGGGAATTATGTCTTCATTTATACGGAATTCATTGGGACAGTTTGAAAAAACACATTTGTTAATTTCCAGGCATCTTATTATTTTAAACCTAAAAAATATTTCACCTTCATTTTAAATCATTTCGCCAATTTACAATTATGATCTCCAAATAAGATATAAGGGTTTGAATAATCATTAATTATTGACTCATAATTCAAATTCTAGTTTTCAAAATCTTCAAGCGGTAAAACAAACCAAACTTTTTGCACTAACCGTTCATAAATTCACAAAATAATTCATAAAATATTCAATACCCACCCATTAATTCGTAAAAGTCTATTCAGCATTCCCAGTTGACTTATTAATGACATAAACAACTTTTTCGCACAAAAGTTGGAAATATTTTAACTTTTGCGCCTAGTTCTCACAATAACCTTGACCCGCAGCTAGGTCATATTTCTGCCAACAGGCGCTTATGGACATTTCGCCTCCTTCCTATATCTTCTTGGGTATAACCACAAAACTCTTCGCCATCTTGAATTTATGAATTTTGACAGAAAATCGTGATCACTGTCCCCAAAATCCCCCACATACCAATTTTGAATAGAATCAAACCATAATCACAAAACTCGTCCGCCATTGGTGCCGCCATTTTGTTTTTTCTCTAGTAAACATTCCATATAATGCATTGTCACCGGACTAGAAGTGCGTCAAAGTTCACTTGCAAGATTTGAACTATACATACATGATGCCCGATATCTTGAATTTATGAATTTTGACAAAAAAATCGTGATTTCCGTCTCCGAAAATCCCCACATACCAATTTTTGAATAAAATCGAACCATAATCACAAACCATCCGCCATATTATAGCCGCCATTTTGTTTTTTCTCTAGCAAAAATTTCATAATGCATTGTCACCGGAATTAAGAACACCTGCCAAATTTCACGTTAATCGGACAACTAGAAGGGGGTCAAAATTCATATGAACTACATACATACCTACAAATTTGAAGTTAAAAATAAAATAATTAATAAAACAACCTTTTTAAAGACAAAATTTTATTCAAAGTTTTCAGTTCGAATACAAAAGCGACAAGCTTTTGAATCGGTAACTTACGGAATAACCTACGTCGCACATCCAAAGAAATTTTGTTTACTTCTTAGCGCATTTGAATAAAATAAAAGCTTGTCTTTAAAAATGGTTTTTTATTAATTATTTTATTTAGTGCTTTTTAGTAAGTACGTCTTAATCTATGCACTTTTGTTAACGTCATTATGAGGCCTTTTTGTTTTGAGCTATCTAGGTCTTCAATGAGGAGTCCATTTAAAGATTAACTCATCCGCCATCTTGGAGTTGCCATCTTCAATTTATGAATTTTAACTAAAAATCAATAATTTTCGACTTAATTCATAATCTCCGACCTCAAAAACCCCGACTTACCAATTTTGAATAATTACAAAACTCGCCCGCCATCTGGAATCTGTGAATTTTGATCGGACCATAAACACAGAAATCATCGGCCATCTTGGAGCCGCTATTTTGATTTTATGAATTTCGAAAAAAACTCATAATTTCCGACCCTGAAAACCCCCACATACCAATTTTGAATCGAATCGGACCATAATCACCAAACTTGTCCAATCTTGGAGCCGCCGTCTTGAATTTTTGAATTTTGACAAAAAATTTACAATATCCGTCCCCGAAAACCCCCACATACCAATTTTGAATCAAACCGTATTATAATCACAAAACTCGTCCGCCATCTTGGAGCCGCCATTTTGTTTTTTCTCCAACAAAAATTTCGTGATGCATTTTCTCCGGAACTATTAACACCTGCCAAATTTCAGCTCAATCGGATGTCAGGAGGTGCTCCAAAAAAAGCAAGATTACTTGCATATCTCTTTGCAAATGCACCCAAAATAATTGTAAAAACTTACCTGCATAAGTTTAAAATTAAGTTATTTTTCATTATTTATTAATATGTTAACCACTGATTTTTTTCAAACAATAATTAAATTAGTACTGTATTATGACCATGCTGTTTTTCATTCCATACCTTACCCAAACAACCTTACATAAACAACGTTTTCGTACAATCGCACGCGAAGTGAGGATTTTGCATTATCAAAACAGTCCGCGAAATTAAATTTCGCGGCCGTTACCCATAGCAACGGCCGCCAAACCAAACGTCACTTCCAAATTTGACAGTTCTAAAATACGACATTCTGTTCGTCACATCAAACTTCAAACTCTGTTATGGATTATTTCATGGTTGTTT
Source organism: Gonioctena quinquepunctata (assembly GCA_018342105.1). Taxonomy (NCBI): domain Eukaryota; kingdom Metazoa; phylum Arthropoda; class Insecta; order Coleoptera; family Chrysomelidae; genus Gonioctena; species Gonioctena quinquepunctata. Next base: position 143,065 of record JAFIRS010002114.1, read on the forward strand.
CACTATTTCATGTATTTGTATGTCCCTGTTTATATTTTTCACTTAAAAAAAATAAGTTGTTGATTGTCAAGTAAAAAAGTCAAAGAGTCAAAATTGATATTGTCTTGAAAAATAAAGTAAAAATAAAGAAATTACATGGTCCTTTAGCCGAATTAGAAACCAAAATAGGAAATACATAGTCCACAGAAAAATTAATTTGTAAAACTACGTCCGAATATGTAAGAAGATCGCAGAGAGAAAATGCAGGCAAGAGCAATAATTTTGATGATTATGTTTTATCGTCGCCGGCTCCAAGGAAATATTCTCGAACTATTCAAGATAGAGGTCAATCTGAACTAGATTTTACAGTTTTGAAGTCTTCATATCAGCAAGTAGTAGCCACTCAGTCAGCGGAAAAGTACAATGATTCACCTATGGAAGAATCAAGATTTAAGGCGGAAACTGGCAAATCTGAAAATAGGGATGTAGCAGCTCCGGGATCAACTAGGTGCTCATCAAAAGTATCAGATTCTGCTAGACAATCTATGAAGAAATCTGAAAGGTCCAAAGTATCTTCAAAGAGGGTGGAAATTGAGAGAAGGCGTTTGGCGTCACAGAACTCATAGAACTAGAAGGCTAAAATAAGTGGAAGGAATTGATATGATTCATAACCACATGTATAGATGGGACACCCGTAGGGGACGGTGGTGGAATCACGGACGGCGGGTAATGGCGAACACTAAGGTATTCGCATGTTAGAAAGAAATAGTAGATATCTCGAGTATCGCAATCGTGAGTCGGACCCGAACTTAGTGCCGAACAGTAACTGGTGAGGTGAAGCCGCGCTCGGTGTTCAAGGTAAGTTAATCCTTTTTTCTTCTTGTAATTTCATCTAATTTTTTATATAAATTGTATACGTGTATAATACTCTATGCAAAAAATAGTAATCTGATATTTTTGTTGTGAAGTAACGACTAAATATATAACTTATTTAAATAATCACCACGTGCATTGCAAGTTTGTAACCTCAAAAAAATAAATAGTTTTAGGTTTCTGTGTGTATCGAGTATTGGCGGACGAATTGAGTGGGGCAATCTCGGACGTCCGTGATTACCCCGCTTACTATTGTAACGTAAATAAACTTAACTTCTTTTAAATAATTTATTTCATACTGAATCTACAACTTAATTTATATTACTACGCCACTATATAGCTCGATCGTATGGGCTCGTTCAGACTGTGTTCTCCCTCTTGAGGGCGGTCTATTTATCTCCGATACAGCATTCTCGATGTTTCGAATTCTTCCAGTTGGCGACGGCATGTTCCAATTGTTTCCAATATTGACCGTTGCATTACGCGGAAAAGGGACTGGATGGTTCTCGAATATCTCCGGGGATGATCTCATCGCTGTCGACGGCAACATGTGAGGCGACAGGTCCGGCCTAGGTTCGTTACATTGCCCCTTTCTTAAAGACATTTCGTCCCGAAATTTCATCCTTGGGGGGTGACGATATCTGCATGACTGCCCATATCCTGCAACGTGAAGTTCGATGGAAGTAACACTCCACGGTCTTCATGATCGAGTCCGGGAAGAGGGTTACAGCAAACCAAAATCTTGACGCCGCTGGATCTGAATATCGCCTCCAGCATACTTCTATGACTCTCCAGTCCAACCCATCAATACCACAGGACAATTTTGGGAAATTTCTAGATCCACCAGATTCTGGTCCACCATAGTATCTCTTAGTTTGCGGAGACTCTTCCAGACATCTTCATAGGACGGTTTATCTTGGGAATGCCTCTTGGTAACTAGGTAGTAGATGTTTCTCTGGCCTTTCTTCAACTGTAGCACCCCACCAACTTCTGGATTCTGCCCCGCAGTGTTTGAGTTGACCAAATTCTTGAGAACACTACGGCGATGCCCCTGACATTTGAAGATCTTCTGCCACACAGTGCGCTAGTGCGTAGTCAGCAGGCACCTCGAAAAGGTCTCGTGACTCCTCTCTAGTAATTCCCATGTAGAACTTTCTGCCCGTTTGAATACAAGGACATAAACTTTCGAACGTCATATCATCCTCCGGTGGCTTGAGGGTGCGAACTTGGTCATGGTTTCCAGCGTATGGGGCCAACCTGTTGAAATGGACGACCCTTGGTTTCCCTCGGGTGGCTTATGGATTCGGTACACAAGGTCGTTTATCCTTTTCACAATTTTATACGGGCCTTCCCACGAGTTCCGCAACTTTGGTGATAGTCCACGACGACGTTTGGGGTTGTACAGCCAAACCAGGTCATCAACCTTAAATCCTCCAGCGTCGGCCTTGATGTCATAGGTCTTCTTCATTTTATCGCTGGCACTCTGGATGTTCAACCGGGCTCTGTTCGTGGATGTCGTCCATTCTCTGCCGAAGTTTGCTGACGTAGTCCTCTCCCGCAGTGTCTTGTCCTGGCGGTATCCCAAACTTCAGGTCACAAGGCAGTCGCAGTTCTCGGCCCATTATAATACTAGCAGGAGTTTGACCGGTTGACTCGTGTACTGCGGATCGATAGGCCATCAGGAACAAAATGAAGATACTGGTCCCAGTCTCTTTGATGGTCAGAGACAACCTTGGACAAGTGGCGGTTGATCGTCCTGTTCATCCGTTCCACCATTCCATCGGACTGTGGATGTAGGGCCGTGGTTCATGTCTTGCGGATGTTCAGCAGTAGACATATTTCTGGAAAAGGTTGATTCGAAATTTCTGCCTTGATCCGAGTGCAGCTCCATTGGAATACCGAATCGACATATCCATTCTTTCACCAAGACGTCGGCGACGGTGATGGCTTCCTGGTTGGCAGGCATAGGCTTCCGCCCACTTACTGAAGTAGTCCATTGCCACAAGGATGTATTTATTCCCGTGGTCGGATACGGGAAACGGGCGGCGATGTCAATGGCGATTCTCTGAACGGGCTGCCTACGTTGTACTGACGCATCGGGGCCTTGGGGCGTATTCGAGGTCCATTGCTAGCAGCGCATACAGCGCACTTCCTGCACCAGTCCTGGACGTCAGCTTGACAATTGGGCCCAGTAAAACCGTTGCCTCTACTTACTGCAGGGTCTTCGTCACTCCCAGATGTCCTCCGGCGACTCCATCATGGATTTCCCGCAGCACTTCCTCTCTTCTGTTCCTGGGAACAATTATTTGGCGTCTGTCTTCCCACCAATATCGGCCTCCAAACACACGTTTCAGGATCCCATTGTCCAGAATAAGAGAGTTCCATTGTGCCCAATAGGACTCAACAGCCGGCGAGTAACCTGCGACTTCCGCCATGATGGTCTTCGATTGCCCTTCTTCCAGCTGACGACTAAGCCAAGGTCGGGGTCTCTCTTGGTCTTTCTGGATCTTGCTGTCATTCCAGTTGTCATCCATTGCCGCGGTTCTACAAAGTGTTGCTTCTTCTCTGCTCGTCGGCAATGTGAGCAATCATCTGACATGGTCTTCGCGACAAGGCATCTGCATTCTTATGGCTAGTTCCGGCTCGATAATCGATCTCGAAATCGAATTCTTGGAGTCTCTCGATCCAACGTGCTACTTGACCTCAGGATTTTTGAACTGTAAGAGCCATTTGAGAGCTGCATGGTCAGTTCTCAACAGGAATCTTCTTCCATACACGTACTTGTAGAAGTGCTCCACTCCCTTTACAACAGCTAACAGCCTCGCCTGGTGACACAGTAATTGCGCTCTGGTTTGCTGAGCGTCTTGCTGAAATAACACAATGACCTTCTCCTGCCCCTCCTGGATCTGAGATAGACAGCTCCAAGTCCCACGTTGCTGGCGTCCGTATCCAAAATGAACTTCCTGTTGGGTAAGGGATAGCTCAGAACAGGTGCTTAATCAAAGCTCCTTCAGCTTCCTGAACGAGTCTTGCATTCTTCGGACCACTGGAACTTTGTTTGACCTTCCGTGAGCCTGGTCAGTGGTTTAGCGATGTTTGCAAACCCCAGCACATATCGGCGATAGTATGTGCACAAACCAAGGAAACTTCGAAGTTGGTGAATGTCTTTGGGATGGGCCAATCCTTAACAGCTTTGATCTTCTGGTCATCCACTGCTACTCCTTCCCAGAGACAACGTGGCCGAGGTATCGTACTTCTTTTGGAACAGGTGGCATTTCTTAGGGCTCAGCTTCAATCCGAGTTCCTCAATCGCAGGAATACTTCCTCCAAGTTTTTCACGTGGTCTCGAACGATCTGCCGACCACAATTATGTCGTCGAGATACACAGACACGTGTTCCATGAGAGTCCCTTCAGTACTGTTTCCATCAATCTTTCGAATGTGGCGGAGCATTACAGAGCCCGAATGGCATAACGGTGAACTGCCACAATCCTGAGCCGATGGTAAAGCAGTCTTTTCTCGATCTTCCTGAGCGAGTTCTACTTGCCAGTATCCACTCTTCAGATCAAGGGTCGAGAAAATCGTGGAACCAGCCAACGTGTCTAGGGTGTCATCTATTCTCGGGAGAGGGTAACTGTCCTTCTTCGTGACATTATTAAGTTGGCGATAGTCTACACAAAAGCGTGTCGATCCATCCTTTTTCTTCACCAGTACGACTGGAGAGGACCAGGGACCGTCAGACGGTTCGATAACTCCTTCTTTTCCCATATCGCTGACTATTTTGTCAGCCTCTGCCTTCTTGGCAAGAGGAAGTCTTCTTGCTGATTGCCGGATCGGTCGGGCACCCCTAGTATCAATCTTGTGCTGGACCACATTAGTTCGACCCCTTTTCCTTGTCCGGTATCGAAGATGTCTTGGTACTTTTGACTAAATCTCTTAGTTTGGGCTGTTGAGCTGGTTTTATGTCTTTGGAAGAGATGGCAACTAATTTCTAGTTCTGTGGGCAAGTTGTTGGGTTGGCTAATCGTACCTCGTACGCCCCGGATCACGGATGAAACTGACGAGCAGTGCCCCAAAATTGTTCCTTTCTTCAAGGTCACTGGGAAATAATTGACATTCATGACCCTTACCGGCACAAATTTGTCAGCACGCAACAAGGTCTTCCCTAGTGCAATCCTCGTCCAATTTTCTCATCATGAAGTTTGGGCTCGAACATCACCACGTCTCCACTGCTCGCACTCCCGTCCAGGCGAGCCTCCAGAATGGTTTCAGCCCTCTCAGGTACGCTTACATCTTCAGCCAACAGCACACGGATCAACTTTCACTTCTCCCATGAAGTACCAGCTCTTTCTCCGTTGACACGTAGGACGCCGTCTTTGAAATCCAATTCAAACCCTCTGGAATTCATGATGTCCATTCCGATGATTGCATCGTCTTCGATGTCCGCTACAAGTGCCTGATGTTTCACTTTAGTGTTGCCCAAAATTATTTCAATCGGTAGCTCGCCATATACAGTAGCTGGCTCCCTGTTGCTGTGCGTAGCTTCCAAGTTGTCGGTTCAATCCGTTCCGGTGTTCTGGCAAAGGAAGGCCGAGAATTGTCCTAGTCGCACCTGTATCTAGCAGCATGGTGCAAGGCTCGTATTGATGAGACCGTCTACGAAGACACCTTGTTCTGTCGTTGAAGCATAGCGACATATGCGTTGTTAACCGGGGCTTGCCGGACACATGCCGACGATTGCCCCTTCTCATCGACCTTTCTTAGTTTTCCTCTATCGGAGTCGATGAATGTTGGACATTTGCTACGCACATGTCCAATTTTGCGACAATTCCGGCATCTTATATGTCTTTCTCAGGCAACACTTCCTTCATCACTTTCTTATGGCAGCTTCCAAGTTAGCAGGCTCCTGTGAGTCTTCCTCAATCGTTTGAACTTTACTTTGGCTCTTGCAGCATTGTTTTGCTGCCTCAAATTCCAAAGCTCGTGCCAGGTGTCTACGAGATGTGTTGGACGAGCTAATATCAACGCTTGTCTGGTTTCTTGGTCACGGAGTCCATCCAAGAATGCTTGAACCGCTAGTCGCTCCATTACATTTTCTGGTGTGGCTGGATATGCGAGACGAACCAAGCGTGCAATGTCAGTTTCTGAATTCTTGTAAGGATTCGCCTGATTTTTGCAGCGATTTTTCAGCTGGGAGTGGTATACGTGTTCCAAATGGGCGTGGCCATATCGTAATTCTAGATGTTTAATCAGCTGATCATAGTCCTCCTGTTCTTGGGCGGTGAGAGTTTGTAGAATATTTGTCGCTTCTCCACGTAATGCAAGTGTCAGCTACAGCTCTTTCCCTGCATTCCATCCGTTTGCTTTGGCGCTGCTTCAAACTGCCGGCGGTAATTTGCCCATGGAGTTTTTCCATCGAACTGAGGCGGCTTCATGGAAAGCTTCCCTATTTCTGAAATGACCTTGACATCTTTTATACCCTCTTGAACTTTATCCACGTTCAAACTCAAGTCCAGCATTGCATTTTCGTTAACCATCTCTGTGGAGGACGCATTATTAATTTGTTTTTCCAGCTTACTGATCGTTTCCTTTATTTTGTCCATTTCTGCCTCGACCCCATCTTTGATTTTATCTACCTCCGTGTTCATTTGCTCCCTAATTTTATCTATCTCTGTCTCAACGGTTCCCATTCTTTCTTCTAGAAAATTAGCCACACCACACAATTCTTTTTAGGCCTTCTGTGTTTTCCAGGAACTTTCTTCCAGGCTTCTTGAATTTTCTAGAAGCTTCTCTTCCAGATTTCTAGAATTTTCTTCCAGGCTTTGAATTTTCTCGAAGCTTCTCTTCCAGATTTCTAGAAAGCTTCTCTTCCAGATTTATAGAATTTTCGTGAAGCTTCTCTTCCAGATTTCTAGCATTTCTTCCAGGCTTTTAATTTTCTAGAAGCTTCTCTTCCAGGTTTTAGCATTTTCTTCCAGGTTTTGAATTTTCTAGAAGCTTCCTTCCAGATTTCTAGAATTTTCTTGAAGCTTCTTCCAGATTTCTAGAATTTTCTTCAAGTCTTTTTCCAGATTTCTAGCATTTTCTTCCAGGCTTCTTTGAATTTTCTTGAAGCTTTTCTTTCCCGATTTCTAGCATTTTCTTCCAGTTTATTCATTACCAAACTTAAATCACCTCCGGAACTTCGAATAGAAATGTTTCGGGGTCCTCACCTTCTTGTATAAGTCCTTCTGCAAGTCTTTCCTGGAGTACTTGCTTTTACCTGTTGTTTCCAGTTCCCTTTCCTCCAATTCCTGTTTCAATTCCGCTACCTTCAATCCGCAAGGCGCACTTTTCTTGAACACATTTTGTCTTTTGACGAGGTATCAGTCTGTTTTACACGAAAAGTTTATCAGTTTGTTAAAAATTCACTTCAGCGAATTCTTTCCACGGGCCACCAGTCTATTGTCTGTTTCACGCGAACAGTGTATCAGTTTATATTCCCACGCACAATTGTCCACTTCAAGGAAAACGGCCACTGTCTATTTTCTGTTTCACGCGAACAGTGTATCAGTTTATATTCCACGCACAATTGTCCACTTCGCGAAAACCGGCCACTGTCTATTTTAAGGCGTACAAAAGGTCTATCAATTTATTTTTCTAAATCTCATTCCGACACCAATTGTAACGTAAATAAACTTAACTTGGTTTAAATAATTTATTTCATCACTTGTTTATTTTCAAAATCTCACTTCCGACACCAATTGTAACGTAAATAAACTTAACTTGGTTTAAATAATTTATTTCATACTGAATCTACAACTTAATTTATATTACTACGCCACTATATAGCTCGATCGTATGGGCTCGTTCAGACTGTGTTCTCCCTCTTGAGGGCGGTCTATTTATCTCCGATACAGCATTCTCGATGTTTCGAATTCTTCCAGTTGGCGACGGCATGTTCCAATTGTTTCCAATATTGACCGTTGCATTACGCGGAAAAGGGACTGGATGGTTCTCGAATATCTCCGGGGATGATCTCATCGCTGTCGACGGCAACATGTGAGGCGACAGGTCCGGCCTAGGTTCGTTACACTATTATAGGTCCAGTTTAACAATTTTTAAAACGTCAAACATATTTCAGATGCCGCGTGATTATAAAAGGAAGACGGAGAAAAAATATGAATTAGAAGACCTTGAAAGAGCCGTTCAAGAAGTTAAAAATAAATCACTTTCACTGGGAAAAGCAGCCACTGTATATGCTGTTCCAAAAAGCACTATACACGACTATCTCAACAAAGATATTGTAAAGATGCCACAAACTAGAAGGAAGGCCATATTTACTGAAGGACAAGAAAAGGAATTAGAAGAACACATTTTAAAATGTAGCAGATTATTTTATGGTCTAACTATAGAGATGGTGCGAAAAATAGCTTTCAAATTTGCTGAAGTAAATAAATTAAAGCACAATTTTGATAAGAATACTGCAATGGCGGGAAAAGATTGGTTTTATGGTTTTAAAAAAAGACATCCCAATATTTCTCTGCGGAAACCTGAAGCCACTTCCATCAATAGAATATCAGCGTTTAATCAAATTGAAGTGAAGATATTCTTCGATAACCTCGAAGCTACACAAAAAAAATATCAGTTTAATGCTAATCGCATTTACAATGTTGACGAGACTGGCATTTCAAATGTGCAAAGAAATTCGAGGATTTTAGCTCCGAAAGGACAAAAACAAGTCGGCATGGCCACAAGTGGTGAGAGAGGTACCACAACAACTGTTGTTTGCGCATTCAGTGCTTCGGGAAGTATGTTCTCCGTTTTTATTTTAAGAGAAAACGAATGAATGCTCAACTACTGCGTGGAGGCAACGCTGATATGGTAGCAGCAGTTAGTGATTCGGGTTGGATCAATGAAAACCTATTCATAGATTGGTTACATCATTTTATCTCATATGCAAAACCAACTGTTGAAGAACCTATTCTACTCGTGTTAGACAATCACGAAAGCCATGTAAGTCTTGCTTTGCTATCTGCTATGTCGGCAGAATGGGCTAGTGCTGATATCCCTTCCACCACATACATCGCACCGTATGCAGCCACTGGATTTAACATTTTTTGGACCGCTTAAGACTGCATATAACAAGGAATGTGATTTGTACATGGCTTCAAACATTGGACGAAGAATTACACAGTTTGAAGTTGTGGAACTTTTTACTAAAGCCTTCAATCGCATCAGCAATATAGAGAAAGCAGCAAATGGCTTCAGATCAGCTGGTATTTGGCCATTAGATACTACTAAATTTGACGAAATGTTCTCCGACTTGAGATCACCTGACATTCAGATAGCATCGGCATCAAATGTACAAAGAGCAGTAACACTTAATATCCAAATGGCACCATCTATCCAAAGAGCAACGACACCCGATGTTCAAACAACATTATCATCATTTATGCAAAGAGCAGTTACACCTGATGCTCAGATAGCTCCAATGGCACTTTTACAAAAAGTAGTGGCAGTGGACGATCAGATAGACTCGACGTCATCTGTACAAAGAGCGGCGGCACCTGACGCTCATATAGAATTGTCACAATCTATACTAAAAATAGTGACACCTGAAGCTCAGATAGCACCGATGGTACCTCTAATTGAAATGGTGGCTCCTGATGGTCAGATACCATCGTCACCATCTTTGGAAAGGGCAGTACCACCTGAAGCGCAGATTGTTCGGCGCAAATCCTTAACCGTTCCAGCTTCACCAGTATCCAATACATTAACTCCTCTACAAAATATCATCAGTATTCCACAACTACCACAACCAAAGAATATACAGAATTACAGAAAGAAACATTCAATTATAATAACTAGTACGCCAATGAAAGATACTTTAGAAGAAAAAGAAGAAAAAAAGAAGAAGAAAGCGGACCAAAAAGAAAACGTTAAGACTGAAAATATTAAAGCAGAACGAAAAAAGAAGAAAAAAGGGGAAAAAGAGGAAAATAAGACTGATAGTACCAATAAAAGAAAGAAAGGTGTGAAGAATTTTTAAAACGGTTTTGAAGATCACCAGGTTTTATGCAAGAAAAATAAATCCACTAAGAGAGCTACGGAAAATGAAGAAGTATATTATTGTTTGATTTGTAATGAAAAGTATGAACCTCCAATAATCGAGGACTGGATAATATGCTATAAATGTAAACTCTGAGCCCACGAAAATTGTACCAGTGGTGAAAGCACGTCTAGAGGATTTCTCTGTGATTTCTGTGCCGATTAGGCTATGTTCGTGATTACCCCATACGCCATCCGCAATTACCCCACATGCTGCGGGTAATTCCGGACACCAAGTGTTTTGTTTTTTCCTCAAAATTTGATTTTACACTAAATATTTATCAAAGTTGATTATGAGAGTACAAAAATGATTAGTGTAAGATAACATTTATCAATAAAAGACTTTTATAACTTTATTTCTTTTTTTTTTATTACAGTTCTCCCTTAGGTGTTCGCAATTACCCCACCTTCCCCTAATCATGCGCATATCATCAACAACATTGCCAGTTCATGTACTTGTACGAGAATTTAATATAATGGCATTATGATGTAATGTATTACATTATATTCCCATTAAAAGATCCGGAACTACTCGACTATCGATTACTCAGGATTTTTAAGTTCTTTTGTCATATGTATTCAGAAGATAATATACAAGTTAAGTGGAGCACTTAACAACTGATGGAATTGTTATAAGAATTATGATTTCCTACAAACTCATTTGGCAACGTTGTTTACATCAATACCTGTTATTTAGTCTGACGACATTTTTATTCAGAGCCGGTCTTGCGTCTGTTGTCAATTTGTGTTCTTGATAGGATATTTGATCTAATGAATTCTAGAAATCCATTGGGCAAATTCTACAAGGTTCCAATAAAGGAAGACAACAAATATTTCTGTAATCCTTTTTTTGAAAATGCCTTAGGATACTTGAAAAGTCTCAAACATACTGATGGTGAACCACTACATTTTTCAAAAAATTTTGGATTTCTCCATCACAATAAATTCAATTATTGGAATGTGTGAAGAGTATATTGACAAACATTAAAATGTTGAAATACATGTTAACAAGTACTAATGTATTTTACAATAATAATGATTAACTTTTCAGGAAAAGAAATGGTTGGAATAATAACCCAACAGCATTTCAGTTTCATTACACTGAGGCTGATGTTGCAACACGATAAAGAAAATGTTTATGAAAATTGTTTTACTTTTGACAATACTTCCATTTTAACAACTTCCCAGAAAAAAATTCAACCTGAAATAACACTGCATGAAATGCGTTTAATTAAAAATATAATTTGATATTAATGATAGGATTATTTACAATGAAGAATTTCAAGGAAGATTGAATTCCTTCCTACATTATCCAACTTGAGAGAAAATGTTGATACATTGCAGGTTTTGTAGTGAAGACCATCAAAAAGTAATAAAGTGTAAGGTGTGCATTTCCGTACTAACCTACAAGACGAATCTCCAAGCTAAGGGCTGAGTCTCAATAGATTGCAGCATGGAAACAGGTGCAACACCTTACCAGGTACGCGACTCGTCTACATACAACTCCGAGTTCCAATATCGAAAGCTATGACAAGAAAGGATACGATCTTAGAGGCATTCATGCACAATCACACGGATATTAGTGTCGCACTACCGCCCGCTCGAGCAAATTTTCTTGATGACTTTTCTAAAAACCGATTTTTCACTAACGAAAACTTAACAGGTTTTTCGATAGGCACCAACTTTTATCAAGGATAAATTTCATACTTTGGGACGACACGCTATCTTCATAGCTTTCACATCAAAATTCCCCAATATTTTTACTTTGTACCAAAAATTTTTAGGCACTAAATACTTGGAAATAGTTACTTTAACTTCAAAACTGCAGAGGAGAAGTGAATTGTGATTGTTATTCAATCTTCATCATACCTACCCATCTCTTGAAATGTTAATCAAAGAATGAAACCAAATTATCTTTTAAAATGAAATATTTTGTGAAATATTATGTGAAATACAGCATACAATTCAGTTCATGCCAAATAAATAATTCAGTGAACTTCACAATAGCCACTGAAAATTATTCTTTAAATAAGCCTTTCTTCCCGAAACTTTACGGATATTGGGTTCAGAAATTACATCTTCAGAAAGTTCAGTATGTTTCAGTTATTAGAGGTTATAAATTTCACTGAAACCCCCCCTTACATGGTAGCGGTTTTACTGCGCATGCCCATGTGTGTACCATGCGGTACAGTAGGGCTCGTTCCAGCAAAACGGTATTGGCCTTCTAGTTCTATGAGTTCTGTGTTTGGCGTTGGAGACCGAGGTCGCAAGGGCTGAATTGATGATGAAAAAACAAGAACTTGAAAATCAAATACCAATTTTGGATCTTCAGAAAGGGTTAGCTGAAGCTGAAATTGAAGAGGGAGAATTGTGCTCTGTACCAAGTAAAAGTTCAAGGAAATTGTACACTGAAAGCTTCGGAGAGTCAAGCAGAAACGAGATTATTTTACATTCTGTTTGTCACACCAATCTTTAAACTCACGTACTGCCGTTTAGAATTTTCAGGTATTAAAACGGAAAGCGCCAAGTTTACAATACTTTTTAGCTCTGGAGGAGTGCAAGATACTAAAATATCACTATCAGTATCAGAGACATATTTGAGTTTTGTCAAGAACTGCCAAAATGGTTTGTACATATTCAACCATATCATTTCCATAGCAACGCTGTGACTTTGTTAACTAAATTGGACTGCTGTCGATTTTAAAGCAATAATATATTTATTTGCAATTATCTAGTTTAATAATTTTGGCGATTGCACGAAAATAGTGGTATACCATGACCGCGCAACTTTCAGCGACCCCCAAGATATCCTGCTCGGCCGCAAAAAGGCCTCGGCGTTAACTTTTCTTTCGGTACGCAAAAAATGTATTTCGCGGCCTTGGCATACAAATCACTATTTCGTGCAATCGAAGTGAATATTTCGCGTTCTCGACACAGTCCGCGAAATTTAATTTCGCGGCCGTTACCTTTAGCAACGGCCGCCAAACCAAACGTCACTTCCAAACTTGACATTTCTTAAATACGACAATGACAAGGATCATTTTTTATTGAATACAGCATTAATTTTTAAACTAAGAACAAATACATACTTATTTTATTTTTCAGGTATTAAAACGAAAAGCGCCGAGTTTACAATACTTTTTAGCTCTGGAGGAGTGTAAGATATTAAAATATCAGACATATTTGCGTTTTGTCAAGAACTGTCAAACTATTTTGTATATATTCGAACATATCACTTTCATAGCAACGCAGTGACTCTTGTCCATTGAATTGAAGTGCTGTTGATTTTGAAGCAATAATATATTTATTTGCAATTATCCAGCTTGATAATTTTGACGATTGCACGAAAAATAGTGTGTATGCCATAGCAAGCGAAACTTTTTAGCGACCTCAAGATTATCCTGCCTCAGCCGCAATTGGCCTCGGGATAACTTTCTTTCGGTACGCTAATAATATATTTCGCGGCTTGGCATACAAATAACTATTGTTGACAGCTACATCGATGGAATTGAAACCTCCTATAATAGGGCCGAATAAAAATATTGGCACTAATTCCGCCAGGCAACCTCCACGATGTCATTCCTTAAGTCTTTCCTAACTTAAATCATCAATCAGAATGCGGTCAACGGTTTTTGCACACGGAATGTCTCCGGCGCGGGTCTATTGAATAATTGAATGGTGATTTAGTCACCATTCAATTGTGAAAAATAAAACACTCTTCAGTCTAGTCTCATAAATGTATTCCCCCCAAAGAAATTCTGGAAAACGAGCTTCGTTCAATACTAAAGTTGAAGTGCATTCACCAACAGCAACAGCACCGTATCACAGCACACGAAACAATCAGCATTGTCAGTCTCCTTGGCGGAAAAGTTCGCGCATTCTTCGCTTGATAAGTCCGCATTTTGGGAAGTGCCAGACTTTCCCATTGGGCTTTTATCTGTGCTGGCGATAAGACGTATTCTCGTGCCTGTGTGTGTGTTTTGTATTTGAAGTCAATATCAAGTCGTGTATTTTGAAATAATGGAAAACTGAGAGGTGGTGGACACGTTTGTGGTGTGAATAATTTAAAAGTGCCAGTTGGAAAACCAAATAATATTGAGAGAAAATAAAATTATAATTTGGAGAAGTGAATGAATGTTTTAGAAAATATTTGAATTTTTCAATTTGAGTACAATCCTTCCAAACCCATGTGAAAATTTCCCAATATCGCACCCTTTAAAGTTATATATATATATATATATATATATATATATATATATATATATATATATAAAACCCTTTATATAAGACTACATCTCATACTATTCTAATACTAACACAAGAAAAAATTATATAGATATCTAAAACTACTTATAAAAAAGATAACACATCCTAGTTTTCAACCATGAACTATAGTTCTAACATATTCAGAGCATTCATTTTGAATACATTTACTGATGATTTTTTTTTCAATTCACTTGGTAGATTATTAATCAGTATTAATCCTTTGCTGAATAATATTTCAGGTTTTATGTTTGTTAATTTAAAAATCAAATGTTTCTGTCTACGTTATTATATTCATGTATATTTTTATGTATGTTGATTGATCTGAAAGATAGTTTGTAACATGTTTTTTTTTAGTTTGAAGATGAACACTAACATATTATAGTTTATTCTTTGTCTAATTGACATCAGTGACAGAGTATCTAACATTTCCTTAACTTCACCTACAATTTAAAATTGCTCTCATGTCCCTATTTTGTGTTTTTGAAAAGGTAATCAGTTGTTCATTATTAAGGAAAAATAAGATGGTACTACAATAATCAAAATGAGGTGCAATGACAGATTTATATATGGTGAATTTGGAGAATTCAGAGATTTTTATTATTCAGCCTATAGAGGTAATATATTTTTTGGCTACTTTTTTTTAATATAGTTTACATTGGCATTCATGTTCAACTCCTGATCCAATATAACTCCTAGATATTTGTATTCTTTAACATGTTCAATTTTTTCCTTATTCATATGTATACCAAGTTGAAATTTTGATTTAGCTGCTTGACTTGCATTCTGTTACCTAATAACATGAACTTACTTTTTTTTAAATTGATTTTCAGACTGTTGTCACATAACCAAGTATCCAATCTTAAGGATCAGAGTTTATGTTATGCTCTATATCTTCAGGTGTTCTCAGTAATATAGTATAGTGTCATCAGCAAAAGTTTTATGGTGCACTTCTTCACATGTGCTGCTATGTCATTTATAAATAGGACAAACAATATTGGACCAGAATGTGCCCTGTGGTACCCCATTCTTTTTTTAGTTTTTTCCGAATATTCATCATTATATCTAACAACTTGTTTCCTTTCCTTAAAAAAAAACTAGTGAACCATTTCAACACATTACCGGAGAGCACATATCTTTCTAGTTTTAATAACAACAAGTCCACATTGATAGTTTCCAAAAGCTCTTTGAAAGTTCAAAAACATAACACCTATCAGTTTTTTATCAGCAACATAAATTTTCCACGATGATATTAATAATTGTAATGCAGTTTCGCATGAGTGTGATTGTCTAAAACCTGACTGTTGTGTGATTAGTATCTTATTGTTATTATTATATATTAATAGTTGTTCCTTAACTGCCATTTCTTCTATTTTTTTCATACACTGGCATGTATTGATTGGCCTAAATTCTGAACATATCACAGTGTTATTAATTTTCTGAATAGAAATGACTGTAGATATCTTCCAGTCAAAGATAAATTTACAACATCCAAGAACCAATTTGCAGCTACTTCCATGGCTATTTTAATTATATTTATGCACGACCGGGCGTAAAGTAGCACTTTAGCGCCCGCCGGGCGATAAAGTAGTCCGGACTACTTTATCGCCCGGCGGGCGATAAAATCGTTGAACAGGTGCTAAAGTGAATTTCAATCTCATATCGATAGAAATCTATATTCCGATGGATCATATAATCAAACCAAAAGCATTATTAACAATAATATAACGAAAACAATGAACATAAATTAATTTAAAATGAATTATAACTTGCGTATCTACTGATATCTATATTATCATGTACATTTAAAGTAGCTTTCAGCATGGAATAATATGACCACATGGTAGAGGGCTTACAATATTTAGATTTTTCCAGAAAAAAGAAGTACAGTCTCTGTGTATTTCTTATTTTTTAAATTTTTCCCGTTGCACCACCTCACGAATTCTTCATACACCTTGTCGTATATTTTCTTGGATTTACTTGGCAATAAACTCAATTTCGCATCCTCAGCTGCTTTACTTATTTCTGGTGGAGTACAATTCACACTTTATTCGTCGCTTGAATCCATTTCAAAATCAGTAATAAATTATCTGTGATCACAAAAATTGACAGCAAATATAGCTACTAGCATTTATAATCTTATTTCGAAAATTGACTGAGTTGCCATGGTAACATTCATTCCATCGCTTCTTTATTTATTCTGTTTCCGATATGATATGAATATACAGCCACGGCAGCCTTGATGTATTTTTTATCATGTTCTAGATATAAAGAGGTATCTATCTACAGACATCAAATATACCGGTCGTGCATAAAATTGTGTATTTTTGGTATTTGTTTTATGGACCTAGGCGATAGCCCTCCATCGCCCCGGGCTATTACTTACACGCTGCGGTCCATAAAGCCATTTTACGCCCTTGATACATAAATAACTATTAAATTTATACCATCTCTATCTTATGTAATTTTTTTTTAATGACAACAAAATACGTTTCAGGTCGGCCATTGTTAAGGCACAAATTCAATGAAATTTGGCAGAATTTATGTGATAAAACTTATGGTATAACAAGTGTCATTTATCGGTTCAATTTTTTTGTATAATTTCATTTATACTTCGAACAAAGTATGCATTGAATGCATTTGCAATATTGCACAATTTTCTTCAACCTTCAATTCAAATTGAATAGATGAAGGATTTTGCAGTTTTTCCCATTAAGCAATTTTTTTAAGGATTTCCATAAAAGCCTTTGTATCACTTTTATTCTCATCAATCTGTTGATCATAATAATTTTTTTTGTTCCTGTCTTATTTTTCCTGTACCTTCGTTTCTTACCCTCTATATTCACTCCAATCAATTTCTGTCTTTTGTAAATTTAGCTTGCCTGTATAGTCTATCTCTAGTATTTAAATTTTTCACATTAAGTCATCTATAAACCACACATTCAATTTGAAGTTATTAAATATTTTAAATTGTTTCCATGGGCAAAATGTATTTAATTTTTTAACTGGAATTTCTATCAACTTTCTTGACAAATCATGAATGTTCGTGTTATTTGCATCCCAGTTTGAATCAATTAACGATATTTGAAAATTTGTTTCATCAAAATATTTGAAATCACTTTTATTATAGTATTTTGTTTTCCTTTTGATTTATCTATTTTGTTATTAAAATGAAAAGAGAATATTTGAATGATCCGATATTTTTGCAACATATTTACTTGATGTTGTATGTTAACATCTTCGTCACTAAATAACAATCCTAGTGGCAGAATTTTTGTTACCCGTTATCCTGTTTCACTAATTGCTCGAGCCCCAGGTACAAGAAGAGTTCTTTGATTTTGCACTATATATTTCATCTGATTCAAAAATCAATTTTGAAATCCCCTACAATTTCAGATAATACTTCTGACATATCAGTTCCTCCAATCTATCTTTCATAAACTCAATGGTAGAGTAAGATTATATTATACATTAAAATATGTAAATAGAAATTTCAGATCTCTAAAAAATATTGAGAAAAAAAGAGAAAATAAAATTAAGGTAGGTGTGGTGAATATGCCCATGCTGGTAATATGCTCACCCGGTGCACTTTTAAAAAGTTTAGCTAATTTGCTAATAGAGGGCGGTCAACACTTCAATATTTCGTACTTACAGCACTACGAGCCAAATCTATGTTTGTTAGTCTCTCCAGAGAGGTTGGAGGGAAGACATACGTTTTCGGCGCTATCGATTACCTATAAAAATAAAACGTGCTTTAATAGAGTGTAAATATTGTGTATGTTTATTTACAATAACTGTAAGTACAGAATTTTAAATACGCCTTTACCATTGTTTTAGTATACTACCTTCAATAAAAAAATTTAATAAATTACGGTTAACAACTTTAAGATGAATTTTTGGTTCCCGTCGCTAATACGCCCATCGTTAAGGAGAGTTAATATGCCCTGGCAGAGATATCAGGGTTTTTGTTTTGTTTTTTAAAAAGTTTCCTTGGTTTAGAATAATTTATATATTTTGTTATTATTTTGATAATTACTTTTGTACCTCTCAGTACTAAGTGATGTCTACCTACCAGTGTAAAGTTTCTATTTTAATTTTCAGTTAAATTAGAATTTTGGTTTGCTTAGTTTGTTGTCATTCAATTTGTTTTTCCAAATAAATATACTTGCCATTTAAATATGTTGTTTTGCTCTTTATAACATTAATCATTGGGCACATCAGGAAATGCCATGGGCATATCAACGACAGGGTTGGTAATATGCCCAGTGAGACTAATTAAAAAAATGTTATAAAAAATATCAAAGATTAAATCATCCATTACTGTCCAAACATCACTTCTATGGTTTTAAAGGTGCGCTTTCTATAAAAAAACCGAATTGAATATTTTGCATTTTAATTTTATCAAGGATTTGCTTAACATGGGCATATTCACTGCACTTACCTTATAATTTGGAGACATGGATAAATGTTTATCGAAAGTATATTAGCAATTTTTCAATTTGATATAGAAAAAGTAGTCCACACCCATGTGAAAAAATTGAGAAAATAAAAATTGTGTAAGATTAATTTATAAATGCACAGGAAAAATAATTTTTTATTTGTTTGACAGGTTATTTGTGAGAAGCAGATTCAAAAGCTTGCCGCGCCAGAATACCTATTTTATATTTCAGGCAAGCCGTTGAATCTGCTAGTCACAGAATAACCTAGGTCAAACATTTGAAGAAATCATTTTTCCTTTTTTGTGCATTTGTATAAAATCTTGTGTTAATACTATTTTTTATCATTTTTATTCAATGATTTTAGTCATTCATGAAATTCGTCATCTTATTGAATTCTGACAAAATTAATAATCTCCGACCCCAAAAAAAAACAAACAATTTTGAATGAATCGGGCCATAATAACAAATCACGTCACCATCTTGGAGCCGCCATCTGTAATTCATTAATGTTGACAAAAACATCATGATGTCCGACCCAAACACCCCCACACCACCTTTTGAATGGAATCGGGTTGTACCACAAAACTCATAGCCATCTTGAATTCGTGTATTTTGACAAAAAAATTATGATCTCCGACCCCAAAACCCCTCATGCCAAATTTTATTGAATCGGGTCATAACCACAAAAATCGTCGCCTATTGGAGCTGCCATTTTGAATTTATGAATTTTGACAAAAAATGTGATCTCTTTCCCGAAACCCCCACATACCAATTTTAACCCAGATCGAACCATTATCACAAAACTCGTCCGCCATTTTTTTTTTTTTTTCTAGCAAATTCCATAATGCATTGTCACCAGAATTATGAACACCTGCCAAATTTCATGTCAATCGGACAACTAGACAACTTGTAGATTTGATTACAAACACACAGACAGACATCGGAACAGGTGAAACTAAATAAAAGCTTGTGAAAGACATATATAAATGTTTATCGAAAATATATTAGCAATTTTTCAATTTGGGTATTGAAAATGTTGAGTACAAATCGTCCAAAACCATTTCGCGATCCTGCTCTCATATCGGCACTTCCCAAAATGGTGTCTAGATACTTTTCCATATCAAAGGCGGCATGGCCGAGTGACCATGCCGATTGTTTCGATGCGTGACCGTATCAGTTCCCTCTTCCTCCCTTCGAGGCGGCAACTTTTTAGTCTGTCTGAACGGTTCGTTTTGAAGGCCGACCGAATTTTCGCGTCCACCTGGTGTTTTTCGAACATGCTATCGCCAGTTGGCTGGTAAAATTATCCTTATAGGTGCACTGAATGAGTGCTGTTTACTTTACACTGTATCTGACATTTTGGAATATTTCAAAATTTCAAATATAATAATATATTATCTGGCATAATAAAATTCAATGATTAATCGACTTTCCTTAATTAAATAACAAGAAATAAACACCCACTTTTCTCATCCTGCCTCAGTGTATCTCGTCCCGGGAGTGGAGTAAAAATTGACGGCAACATGGGATCAAAAAGGTGGAGGGTGGGTAGAGTAATGTATTTTAAGATGTCGATTAATGATTAAATTTTCCTTCGCTTGTTCTTGGTATAATTACGGTAAAATATTTAAAGTAATGGGCGATTAATTTTATTATCGTCGTTGATACGAATCCGCCCATCACAAAACACATTTTTCCAGAACCATCAATATGGAAAACAGTGGTCTTTTAATAACTTCGTTAACTTTTGAACGGTCGAGTAAACAATGAAAAAACGTATTGTGATATACCGATACACTTTTTGAACTAAAAGACATTGGATTGCCAGATCGATAGCGCGGGGCACATAAATTTAAAAATTTCAAATAGCATGGGGTAAATGACACATCTTTGAAAAGATAACTCAATTCTCTTTTAGATATCTAGTTTTTTTCAATATCAATGTCAAGTTTAACCAAATTTAAAATGCATATTGAAAAAAAAAAATTGGCAAACTTAAAAAAATTAGGGGTTGGAAAGAGAATTGAATTATCTTTTCAACGATGTGCCACTTGACCCCCCTGATGCAATTTGAATTTATTAAGTGACGTATCGGTGATATCATTCAAAATCGTTTTGGTTCCGTTGTTCTATGTCGAAGCGTTCAAAAGTTAACAGTGAGGGGTGAAGGGGAGGCTATAAAATCGCACTCGCAATTGTGATTCCGTAGAACAAACCATAGTTGAAAGAAAAATTGAATTACCTTTCAACGATGTGTAAATCCGTCCCTATGCCTTTCAAAAGTTGATGTGCCCCCAGCGCCTTCTGTCGTGAACATTTGAACGAAATCCAAAAATGAGATGGTTGAAAAATAATTGAATTATCTTTTCAACGATGTGCCACTTGACCCCCATGCTATTTGAAATTTTCAAGTTGATGCCATCTATCGGGCAATCATAATATCTTTCGAAATAAGTTTATTTCTTATTCAGTCACTCTGAAAAATATAGTATAACTGATGATGGACATATTTAAAAAAAAATACTTAGAGAATTGAGTATAAGATGGAATTAACATTCAGAAAAATGGTAAGATTATCAGACGGTAATATGAAAAGTCAAGATGAAGTTTATAAATGAAAGATGATATTGGGTGTAATAAAATAAGATTATAAATTTTTTGTAAAAGGTTGATTCAAGTTATTAATGAATTATTGAATATATGTTTTTTTTATTCAATTTTGTTTTAATATCTAAGATATTGGAATAAATTATGTTCAAATTTTGAAAATCAGTTTTTTATTCATTGAATTTAAAATCGATAATTATTTCTCACAAAACCGATATTCGTTTAAGACCAAATGCTTGCGCTTTATCACAACATGTAAATAGTACAGGACATTCAATTGATTTCACAAATATTTCAATCTTAACCAAAGAAAGTAATTTACCTATTCAAAAAATGTTATTAGAAATGGTTTACATAAAATGAAAAAAATTCAATGAATAAAAAAACTTATTTTCAAAGTTTGAACATAATTTATTCCAATATCTTAGATATTGAAACGAAATTGAATAAAAAAACATATATTCAATAATTCATCAATAACTTGAATCAACCTTTTACAAAAAAATTATAATCTATTTTATTACACCCTATATACATCTTTCATTTATAAACTTCATCTTGACTTTTCATATTACTGTCTGAAAATCATACCATTTTTCTGAATGTAACAGTGAGTTTATACAGAACGTAAAATAAAATAAGAAATAAAATAAAGTAAAATAAGAAAAAAGAATTTTCAGTGTTTATTACGAAGGCGTATAAGGGCCAACAACAAAATATTTTTTAAAATATTAGGAATTGTCACTTCAAAGTGACAATTGTCACTTTGAAGTGACAAATGTCACTTTGAAGTGACAATTATCACTTTGAACTGACAATTGTCACTTCGAACTGACAATTGTCACTTTGAAGTTGAATTTTGATTTAGTTATTCGATACAAACATTGCAACAGCGAGCGGCGGGGTAAAACCCATTTCCAGATGGTTCTATTAATAAAATTGCGAAAAAATTAAATAGTTCATCTATTGGTATTAAACTACTTACTCTATTTAACTTGAGTTATTTGAATGAAAAATAGGATATTTATAAATTGATCAGAGAATATAGAAAAAAAAGGGGATTTTAGATATTTTCGAATAAATGCTTGAACGCACATAAGCCATAGTATTGATTCTCACTGTTTTCGAAATTCTGCCATCTTCAAAGTTCATTTTAACTTGTTGCCTTACCATCAATGTAAAAAATTTCCAATTGATTTTGAGGTTATTCGAATGCACATCTAAAAAAAAGTTTTTTCAATACTTTTCCTATATCTATGTTGAAATTGACTAAATATTCAACCTGTTTCATTTTGATGGCCTACTCTCCTATGAACATCTCATTTTGTATACAGGGTGTTCCTTTCGAAAAATGAATGGAGATTTTTTCTCAAATGTCTCGGACGGACACAGTGCTCTGTTTTTTAAAACAAAATAGAGATTTTCCACGATAATTCAATTGGTTTTTCTGAAATAGTTTTTTATCGAAAAGGAAGTCATTTTCAATCAAGAATAAAATATAATTTTTTATTATAACAATATTATTTTAGCAGTTGGCATCAAATGTCCTTTTTGAGTGACAATTGTCACTCAAAGTGACAATTGTCAGTTCGAATGAATTGTCAGTTGAAGTGACAATTGTCGTTCGAAGGACAATTGTCACTCAAAGTGACAATTGTCACTTCAAAGTGACAATTGTCAGTTCGAAGTGACAATTGTCAGTTCTAAGTGACAATTGTCAGTTCAAAGTGACAATTGTCACTTTGAAGTGACAATTCCTAATATTTTAAAAAATATTTTGTTGTTGGCCCTTATACGCCTTCGTAGTTTATACAGCTGAGTGAATTAATGTAAAAAGTAAGAAGCTGTCAATCGAAATTTGGGATTTTATGTTGAGGTTACCTCAATTTCAATGATGTATAAAATTGGTCCCTGTTATTGTTTATTAAATAAAAAATAAGCAACTGTTGACAAAACTAACAATATTATGAAATTTTTGTCATCTTAAGTCATTATTGGCCAAAAACGAAATTTTAAAAAATAGCACTGAACACACCATTTTCCAGTTATGAAAGCAAAAACATATACTAGGACTGAATAGCTATTATATCATGTCCATATATCATCAACTTTCGTCAATTTGTCTAAATTATTCAGTTTGTACATGTGCCTTACAACTAGTCAAAGTAAAATAAAATAAAAGATAAAAGATAACCATCTTTTATTTTACTTCATATTTTATATTACTTCTTATTTTATTTTATTTCTGTATAAACTTGTTATGGATGTTGTGTAGTTTTAACTTTTTAAATTACTTTATTTTATTTCTTATTTTATTTTACTTGCTGTATAAACTCACTATTATTCATCTTATACTCAATACTGTAAGTATCAGTTATACTATATTTTTCAGAGTGACTGAATTTCGAAAGCTTTCACAAAAGTAAAAATATAGTTTGATTAAAACAAAATATTTACATTTTAAATAGTGTTCAGCTACAAACAAGAATCGTTATATATATATATATATATATATATATATATATATATATATATATATATATAACATTTTACTTTTAAATAGGTAAATGGTAGGTAAATTATAGTCGAATTCAATTGTGTCAACAGTTAGGTTGATCCATATTAACATTAGTTAAATTGCCATATAACATATTGCATTTAATGATTTCACGAATTATCAAAATAAAATGAATCAGTTATAGGTAAGTTTAGAAAAGTGAAACAAAAGATCAAAGAATTCGCTCTCTTGTCTGTCGGTTTCTTTGTTTGTCTGTAATTATAATAATAATAGTAAGGAGCAATCGATTTCAAACTAACTTCCCGATGAGCTAGAGACTTCAAACATAGCTCAGAACTGGATACAAACAAACAAACAGACATATTATACGATCAGGTGAAGAGAAACTGAAATAAACCTGAAATTAGCCACATGTCTCTCGAATCGAATGCGAAGTTTCACACACCAGACTAAAAAGCAGAAAATTATAATTTAAATTAAAAATAATAATATACCAGCTTTTTAAAACGGACTAAAAAGTATAAAATAATTTCTCCTTTTACACAGAACAAAAAAGCATTACGACAATGTATTTGGACATTATTTTTCAACCGATGCTCTATGTCCCTATGTGATCAGTATAATGTTCAGTTGTTGATTGCCTGATGAAGAGGTGTTTATATGTTCACTACGAGGACATTGCTTAAGAACCACGTTCATTGATACAATCCCCTTGAACATCGACTGTCAATCCTGGCATCAATGTACTTTGTACATTAACCAATCAATTTTATTTCTTATACTAATTATCAAAATATGTATTTTATCACCGAAAGTTTTTTGTTTAATCCCTAATTGGCATTGGTACAATGTTTAATAGAATTATTTCAATGATTAGGGACATTCTTTCATGGCCTAAAATGATTATTATATCACCTAGAGTTCATTGTTCAATCACAAGAGTGTATTAACATTAATGTTTTTTCTACATTAACCAACCAACTTTATTCCTCATTACGATGATATAAAGGTATATTCTATCAATGAGAGTACATCTTTTGATCACCAGTAAACAACCAGTCAATGTTTAAGAGCATTATAGTAATGCTCGAGGACATTCATTACTGGCTGCATAACATTATCCTAGGCGCCTTAAAATACAGGGTGTTTCATAACTAGGATGCTAAACAATCTGAAGATTCCTCTTGGAAAATGAATAGGTCTTTTCAATCAGAAGATAAAAGATGAAAAGTTTGTTTTATTTTGTAACTCCCTGTAAGTTTCCATTGATATGCAATAGAGAATAATGTTATTATATTTAGAGAGCACCATTTTAATAATGAAGTAATAGGTCCGTTTTCATAGTGACATTCAAGGCTACTGGAAAAATAATCGAAATTCCATTTCAAAATTATTCACTGAACTTTCAGAAAAAAATAGCGATTTTATGAACAAAAACATAGAAAAAATCATAATATCACATTAGACACCCAATATACGAAAATATTGTACTGAATTTCACATAAAAATATCGGAGGCAACACTTATTTATTTTCAAAGAGGATCCCCAGTTCCCAGTTTCGCACCCCAACTTTGAAATATATTTTTGGTCAAAAAAATTTTGGTTCCCAGAATTATGCAATAAGAAATGAATTCATATCAACAAGATAATCTGCTTATTTCAACTCGATTAATGATACCTTCGCTTAAATCAAGATTGTTATTTAATTTTGTAAAAAATATATTTCAAAACCTTTTTTTATATAAATTTTGGTTTTTTTCCTTAAAAATTTTATTTAGTAAAAAGATATATTATTTAGTAATTTAATTAATTTAGATTATTCAGAAAAAAGATATATTAGGTATTTTAAAACAAATATCCACTGCCTTATCATATTGAAAAATTTATATTTGATTCCATCAAAGTAAGTGAGGATTTCTTCAATTTTAGTGATATCTTCTACAATGCCGAAAATAAAAGGCTGAATCGACTACTTCTTGGATTGCAGGAAGTTTATCCGGTCCTCCGCTTCTTGGACGGTTTTGCCTATATACAAAAATGATAACTGCTAATCACGTATGGTGAACTTGGTCGTTTGAGATTTTCCATGTATGTCCTTTTCAATAACTTTATTGGGCACGAAAAACTCGTGAAGAGCCCACAGAACTGCTGCATCTCGTCTATCTGAAAGACAAGAAACTAAACATACAAAATCATTTGAACTCACACTTTTTTCTAATGACCCATCCTACTATAACATAATAAAATTTCAGCCAATTCGACCAGAGCCAATTTCCCATATGTTTTCGTGTTTTCTTTACTTCTTGAGTTTTTCTGAACTTAATTCAAGAATATGCTTACATTTGGAATGACTACATCATGATCACAATATATTTCAATAAAAAACTGCTGTATGAATTGCCACCCCGAACGCTTTCCGGGGATATTTTAAATTAAAAAAACATGGAACATTTTGAAAAAACAATCTAGATCGAGAACAAAGGCAAAGCGATTTTATTTGATCACAGCATACCAAATATTTTTTTGGTTTTGGTATTCGTTCGAATATCAACAAAAAAGGCTGTATCGGTTGATTTTATTTTTTTTTTCAAAAAGCTTTTCCCCTTTACTTCATTTAAACTCCTCTCCGTTACCATGAAAGAACCCTTGAGAATTAGTTATAGTAAATTGCTCGCTTTCCGGTTTTCAC
The DNA here is from genome assembly GCA_018342105.1 of Gonioctena quinquepunctata. Lineage (NCBI taxonomy): Eukaryota > Metazoa > Arthropoda > Insecta > Coleoptera > Chrysomelidae > Gonioctena > Gonioctena quinquepunctata. The sequence continues at coordinate 169,523 of JAFIRS010002114.1, forward strand.
AATTTTTTTCCCCGGGTTTACGATGACACCATAAAGAAGATTACAAAGTTCTTCCCTCTGAAATAAAAAAATATCAAAATCATCATCACCAAACAATACAACATGAATTACATCAAAGGACGAAAGTTAATCTTTCATTCCCAACGAAAGCTTGTATCTCTATTGTTTGCACTTCCTCTGTTCATTTTCGAGGACTGACATTTTTTCAGCTGTTTTAATTAAAATATTAAATAAAATCCAAGTTTTGAATACGACTAGAATTCTCCTTAATTCTCCTTAATTCCTATTTCCCAAAGACATGCTTGTATATAAAAAAAAGTGGTACTATTATAACACAGTAATTTTTCATGTATAAAGAAATGGAAAAGCTACACCTTCGAAAACAGTTTTCTTTATATAATTCCCAAGAACTCTTTACAGTGTTTGTCCTTAATTTTTAGTTGTGAACAATTCCCTATCATTTTCGGAATAAGCTCCATTCTTTCGTATATATCCTTGGGTAGCTATTTTTGAAGTCTAAATCAATCTGAAACAAAACAACAAACACATTAGAACATGACTGTTGTCGCGATAATTGACGAAATGTTGCAAAAAGAAAAAACTTCTCCCATTGGTTGTTTATAACATGGCCAGTCAGAATTTTATTATACCTAAGTGTCCCAAATTTTTGATTACTTTAACTAGTTCTTCGAATATTATCCTATCCCTCAAACCAATCTCTGGTTCTTCACGAGAAAGCTTAATAGGATGAGGATTCCAATATAAATGTTTCAAATGTAAATACTACTCCTGAGCTGGATAATTTCAATTTTGTGGCTCAAGAAATAAGACATCATCTCAAAACATTATCCAAACATATTTTTTTTTTTTTCAGTGGAGATTATACAGGGGTAGGTACTTACGTTCCGGTCTCAAAAGGTGAAAGATAGGATCAGTTGACCAGTTGCTTATTTTCAAGCTCAAAATATAAAGAAAAAAAAGGGGCTATGGAGTCTCTTCAAAAAAAAAATTTAATATGAATGAATAAGGGGGGAAACCCCAAGCGAAAAACAACTTTTCCCCCGGCAAATCCATGCAGAACGTTAATGATATTCCCGAAAACTTTCAAACTTCCTTTACTTAAAATTGATTAAATGTTTTTTTCTGATTATGTTTGATTTATGGTAACAACCCCCATACCTTTAGGTTTTGGCCCTCATCAGTACGGGAGTCCCGTCAAGACCCCAAAACCTCTGGAAGGAAAAACACAAATGAAAAAATCATCAAGTTAAAAACCCCGAATCCCCCGGAAAAGTAACTTTTAACTGGGGCCAGTGAAAAAAACAAAACCCTTTTTCCCCCCTATCTAATAGGGACCAAAATGGCTGTAAATTTTTATAATCAAAAAAAACATTTTCTTTCTGACGTTTTTAAGAAAAAAAAAGTTTTGCATTAAGTTTCTTTTCCGGAATTTTCTAAAAACCCTTTCATTTGCCTTTAAAACATGGGGCTATTTTTAAAATATATCCTTTTAAATGTTTTAATTTTTATCGTATATAACGGGGCCCCCCCAATTTTTTTTTACTGTCAAAAAGGACCTTTTTAGACGTGGCTTTTAATGGAAGGCACAAAATTCATTTTTTTTCCATCTTAGGCCTCTTCAAATCGTGAAAAAAAAACAAATTTTACGAAGAGGTAGAATATTTTCAAACTTTTTTTAAAATTTTTCTCAACGTCTCAAAAAAATGTCCGGTAAAAAATTAATTTTATTTTAAATCTAAAATTTTTAAAAGGACAAATTTTTTTTTAAAACTTAACAACAAAAATTTAAATGGGGGAAAATTTATTTTCCCGTTTCTTTTCCCCCATAAAAATTTGGAACCAGGTTCTTTTGGTTTTTTATGTTTTATTGAGCTTAAAATCTTTTTTTTCTAATTCAATCGTTTTTTATCTCCCACGTTTCCGAGATTCCCCTGAATGACCCCCTGTATATTGGAAAAAAACCTTTCTTTTGGGGTTTTTGGGGTTAAAAAAATTTTATAAAGGGGGAAATACGTTATCCTTAAAACACACACTGAAAATAAAAATAAAAACCGAAGGTAATCAATTTTGATCAAAAAAATTCAACTGGACCCAAAAAAAAAGAAACAGGCAGAGATTCACAAGTAAGTTTGATTTTTAAGAAACTAGGGGTTGACAAAAATCCTGGACAATTTACTACTTGACTTGATTTGAGATATTTATTACTTGACTTGAGATCAAACTACTTGATATTACTTGATCTTGATACCCCACGTGTCCAGGCAGATATTTTCGCAAGCTCGTCCCTTAGACAAAATACGGGGTTTCTGGCTCCGAGCTGACTGAATCAATGCCCAGTCTTGCTTATTATGCATACATATACGCCCTAGGTGAATGGTAGTTTTGTCCAACTGTGTGACTTCTTACATCAAAAATTACATATGTGTTTAAACCTGCCCTGCAGAAAAAAATAAAGAATTCATCGGAAATAATGGAATCACAAACCAGCGAGTCAGAATATGTTAGAGGAAATGTTCTCAACCCGAAGATCGTGAACTTGTAAAACGGCAACAAAAAACTAAGACTAAGGAAAAGAAAAAGCCCGGGATTATTTCACCGTTAACAAGATCCGAAAGTGAAAAAGCTGATAAAGAAATCCCCTTTACAACAACCCCCCGTCTAAATGAAATTGTGGAACATCTGCATTAAAAAGACATTTGCAATCCAAACATACTGAAATCTATAAACAAACTTTTGGGAAATTAGAACATTCAGTTATTTTCTATTATCTATTATCTTCAAAAGCAGGTATAGAAAACATTGAATATATTAAGATTGCATAGACTGCGCTGCTGCTTATATGCCACCCACTGTGTAGCGGAATTTGCAACCAAACAATGCAAATCCCTCAATAATCAGCCTTTAGCCAATTTATTGCTGAACGCTGAAATAGGGTTTCACAGAATATATGTTACACAACTAGTGTAGAAGGTGATACATTTCACACGAGTGAGAATGTTGTTGAACGTGCGATAGCCGAGTGAGAAAATTCACGAGTGTAAAAGTCACTTCTTACTAGTTGTGTACACTATTTTCCTACGAACACAATACACTTTCTTCGAGATTTGATTAAATTTTGTAATTATTATCTTTTTTTCTGCACGTGTGTGGAAAATATTTACCACATATGTGTGAAAATATTTTGATGTCAACATTACTTTCCACACATGTGCGAACATGGTTTTTTCCCCACATGTGTGGACATATTTCTGCGCACGTGTGAACTTTAGTAGTTTATAAACAACCAGAGAGTGTGAATTTTGTTATTTTCGGGTGATGTGGTCGTAGAAAAAGAATATTACATTCTTAAAACAAAAACTACTTATTACTACTTCTTAAAATTATAATTCGTATATACATTAATATATTTATATATTAATTTGATTTTTCCTACATTTTCAGGATTTCCAGCAAGATAAGTTTCAAAAGCTTCTTGTGGATTATATGGTGAAAAAGTACCTACCGTTCAATTTTTTCGAGGACGAAATAAGTTTACAAGTTTATAAGTACTTAAATCCTAACGCAATTTTGCCTCGTAGGAATAAAATGAATTCTTTGGCAATGGAAATGTTCGGGTCAGCACAGAATACCCCTCAAAAGTTTACTAAAGAAATATAAATCAAAAAATCCTCATTCACAATAGATGGTTGGTCTTCTTTTAGTATGAAAGGATACTATGGAATTACTGCTCATTTCATTGATAATAATTGGAAACTGCATGCCATCCTTTTGGATTTTGTTTCGGCGCATGGACAACATACTGGCAGACGGATAGCAAAGCTTTTTGCTGATACATTGAATTCTACGATTTAACAAATTTTGTGCAAAGAATTACAACCGACAATACAAACAGCAATTTCACATTTATGAATGAGCTTGGCTTTATTTCCGACATTGACCCTAAAAATAGTCACTTCGTATGTTTTGCGCATATTTTAAATTTGGGGGCAAGAGATTTTATAAAAACACTTGATTCGAATTCTGAGTTTCAAGAGACAGATACAGATGCTACCCTATAGGACAGTGATGAAATAACTAAAGATCTAAATTCGATTCTCCAATAAAAAAAAACATTGTCTTGGAAAGAAGTTAAACTCAGAAAATATGAAAACTTTGAAGCCTACAGACACGGAGTGGTCGATAATAGATGGAGTTTGTAAATATCTGAACAGTTTCAAGACAATTTCTAAAACATTAGAGGGTGAAGCATATTGCACACTTCCGATGGTGATAATTGGTATGAATATGCTCCTGGATAAGCTAGAACAATGGGCTATTGAACTCGATAATAATCCAAGTAGAAATGAGACTGATGAAAAATTCATTTACAGTATTCAAGCGGTTAAAGATAAAATCATCAATCATTACCAAAGAACCAACTGGATGTACTGTGTTGTATTAATCTTAGATCCCCGGCATAAAGTGGAAACATTCTCCAATACAAGTTGGGGAAAAGACTTGGAAAAGGAAGCAGTCAAACACTTTGAAGAAATTTTTAAAACAAAATATTTTTAGCCAGGTCTACAGAGCATCATCTTCATCTTCAAAGGATAAATACAGTGAGTTTGACATCGATCTCCTAAGTTTATTCAAGAAATCTCCTGTGAATCGAGCAAATGAAATGGCTTGGTGTTATGAAATAGACAAATTCTTGTCTGAACCACGTGCTAACAGTTCTGAAGATATATTAGAATGGTGGAAGACACACGAAAACATTTTTCCAAACTTGGCCAAAATGGCCAAAGATTTTTTATCAACGCCAGCATCTTCAGCTCATGTTGAAAGACAGTTCTCCAGAGCTGCTCTGACTGTTACAAAAACCCGCAATAGATTAGGCGACAAATCCATAAGATCATGTGCCTTAAATCCTGGATGGAAAATGATGAAATCAAACAGTGCTTGGAGGTTTCTCAATATTAAGAAACAATTTTTTTTTTATATTTTGTTATGTTTTATAGCGATTTAATTTGTGTTTCCATTTTAAAATAGTTTATATTTTTGGTTCTTTTATACAATAAGTTTCATAAATAAAAGTGTTTTTCGCAACGTTCATTCTCATTATTTTCATCATTGATAAAACTGCTAAAAATCAAGTAGCTTGATCCTTTAAAAGAGCGCAGAGCTCTATAGCGGGGACATAGGGAAAAATGTTTAGAATAAAATAAGAAAATGTATGCAAAGAAAGATTGAATAAATTACTTTTGACTTGACTTGAAGTAGCTTGATAGAAGTACCTGATTTTTCAAGTACTTGATCAGAATCATAACTTGACATTAATTCCCAAGTATTTAGGCGTAACTTGAATTAAGTCAAGCCGTGAATCTCTGGAAAGGAAAATTTAAAATTTGAAAAAGTGGTTCCTTAATCCTTTGAGCAGCAGAGGCGGAGATAACTAATTTTATTTAGATATTTAAATATTTAAAAAATACGTTAAAATACAAAAATATGCCATAAACGAGGAAGTATGTATTAATAGGCAATCGGATCATCATAATTTCATTTTCCCATGGTCGAAAAAAGCCATATTTTCCAACAAAACACATCACAACTATATAATATTTTAAAACCTATTTAGATCCCTGACCAGAGGCGCTACTGGCTTTCATTTACTCAGTTCTCCTGAAACTGATGATTTATCAGTCTCAACGTATATAGACATACGTACAAGCATTATAATTGGCTTGGGGTCACTCAAACCCACGTTGACTATCGGCTCTTTTGATCTTCGTTTGATGTTCCGTTCGCCGACGGAGAATGTTTCGCATATACGCTCGTGTTAGCGAAGTGAGTTTTGGATTTGCTCCCTATAGAAAACGCTTCTTCAATTGAAAATGGTTAAACTATTATATAGCAAGATTTTGAATCTGCTACTCACAGAATAACCTAGGTCAAACAATTAAAGGAATCATTTTTTCCTTTTTAATGTATTTGTATAAAAGCTTGTCTAATTTTTTTTATCATTTTTATTTAGTGGTCTAATACGTTTATAGCGACCATTTGGACTGTAATTGTGAAAGTCCTCATATGACAAAAAACGACATTATAGGGCGATGGTTGCTGTCTAGCATTTTTTGTTAAATTTCATAAAAATACTACCTATTGGGGACGTCCCCACTTCACAAAACAATTTGATAGCTTTGCGATCATGGTCCACAGAACCCATAAATACCAACAGTTCGAAAATATATATATGAACAACTGACTGAAAATATACCTACATAGAATAGGGTGACTGCCCCGGTTTTCGACCATTTAAGTGATATTCAAATGCCAATAAATTACAGTGAACTATTTTCTTTCGAAGATAGTTTGTTACAAAACCAAACAATTGGTATTTTTTATTGGTGTGGTAGTAGAATTATCATATTTTTATCACCTGAAAATTTTGTAGAATAAAAACAAGTAGAAAAGTCATTTTTCACCGGTTTTCGACCACTTGCTACTCCTACTCGACCATTAGTATTCCTAATTTCGACCACGCGGTCGAGAACAGATCCGTTTGTCGACCAAGCTTTTTATTGGATGGTCAACAACAGGCCCCTCTCGACCATCTTTGGGAAGAGATGAAGACAACTTTTCTAATCTGATTACCTCTACCTATTAATTAAACAGGAACTTTATAAAAAACATAAATTTATTTCTAATCAAAACCTTCGAAACATAAAAACCTTAACCTACAAATTAAAGCAATTCTCATATATGAGATGGAAATATACAACAAATTAAAATATATCAGTAAAATTACTGGTTTAAAACAAGAAATAAAAAATGTTCACTAGGTTGACATCTTAGGAACACATGAAACAAATATAATCTTTCAATGAAGCTTATTCATAAGAAATTCCATAAAATTCTGTACACCTCATACGGAACCATTGGAGGCAGATATCGCACCCTATATTTTTTTCATCGTCATCTTCAACATCACTTATTAGTTCCTCTTGGCAAGCAGCACATTTTATTTTATCGTTATTCTTTGCTGACATTACATGTTCAGGGTTGGTGTGCGTGTTTCTCTTCTTAGTCTTTTTCGTCATTTCTTTATTTTCTTTGGCTTTTAGTTTTTCTTCTTTTCTTCGTTTGAGTTCTTTTCATTTTCTCTTAGCATAATACGATCTTCATTCTTGTTATGAAATCACACTGGGCAATTTGTCTTTCGGATTTCGAACAGATTTTTTTATTAATTTGTTGAAAATATAAACAGGATGTTCATAAAATCAGATGTGGAATCATCTGCGACTGAAAGATAAATGTAACGTAAATAAACTTAACTTGGTTTAACTAATTTATTTAACACTTAATCTACAACTTAATTTATATTACTACGCCACTGTATAGCTCGATGGTATGGGCTCGTTCAGACCGTGTACTCCCTCTTGAGGGCTGTCTATTTATCTCCGATACAGCATTCTCGATGTTTCGAATTCGGACGGTTGGCGACGGCATGTTCCAATTGTTTCCAATATTGACCGTTGCTTCCGGAAGAGCGACTGGATGGTTCTCGAATATCTCCGGGGATGATCTCATCGCTGTCGATGGCAACGTGTGAGGCGACAGGTCCGGCCTAGGTTCGTTACATTGCCCCCTTCTTAAAGACATTTCGTCCCGAAATTTCATCCTTGGAGTGTGACGATATCTGCATGACTCCCCATATCTGCACCGTGAAGTTCGATGGGAGTAACACTCCACGGTCTTCATGATCGGTCGTGGAAGAGGGTTACAGCAAACCAAAATCCTGATGCCGCTGGATCTGAATATCGCCTCCAGCATACTTCTTATGACTCTCCAGTCCAACCCATCAATACCACAGGATAGTTTTGGAATTGCTAGATCCGCCAGATTCTGGTCCACCATAGTATCTCTTTAGTTTGGTGAGACTCTTCCAGACATCTTCATAGGACGGTTTATCTTGGGAATGCCTCTTGGTAACTAGTAGTAGATGTTTCTCTGGCCTTTCTTCAACTGTAGCACCCCACCAACTTCTGGATTCTGCTCCCGCAGTTTTTGGGAGTTGACCAAATTTCTTGGAGAACACTACGGCGATGCCCCTGGACATTCGAAGATCTTTTTGCCACACAGTGCGCTAGTGCGTAGTCAGCAGGCACCTCGAAAGGTCTCGTGACTCCTCTCTAGTAACCCCATGTAGAACTTTCTGCCCGTTTGAATACAAGGACATAAACTTCTCGAACGTCATATCATCCTCCGGTGGCTTGAGGGTGCAACTGGTCATGGTTTCCAGCGTAAGGCCAACCTGTTGAAATGGACGACCCTTGGTTTCCCTCGGGTGGCTTATGGATTCGGTACACAGGTCGTTTATCCTTTTCACGATTTTATACGGGCCTTCCACGAGTTCCGCAACTTTGGTGATAGTCCACGACGACGTTTGGGGTTGTACAGCCAAACCAGGTCATCAACCTTAAATCCTCCAGCGTCGGCCTTGATGTCATGGTCTTCTTCATTTTATCGCTGGCACTCTGGATGTTCAACCGGACTCGTTCGTGGATGTCGTCCATTCTCTGCCGAAGTTTGCTGACGTAGTCCTCTCCCGCAGTGTCTTGTCCTGGCGGTATCCCAAACTTCAGGTCACAAGGCAGTCGCAGTTCTCGGCCCATTATAATACTAGCAGGAGTTTGACCGGTTGACTCGTGTACTGCGGATCGATAGGCCATCAGGAACAAATGAAGATACTGGTCCCAGTCTCTTTGATGGTCAGAGACAACCTTGGACAAGTGGCGGTTGATCGTCCTGTTCATCCGTTCCACCATTCCATCGGACTGCGGATGTAGGGCCGTGGTTCTTGTCTTGCGGATGTTCAGCAGTAGACATATTTCTTCGAAAAGGTTGGGTTCGAAATTTCTGCCTTGATCCGAGTGCAGCTCCATTGGAATACCGAATCGACATATCCACTCTTTCACCAAGACGTCGGCGACGGTGATGGCTTCCTGGTTGGGCAGGGCATAGGCTTCCGCCCACTTACTGAAGTAGTCCATTGCCACAAGGATGTATTTATTCCCGTGGTCGGATACGGGAAACGGGCCGGCGATGTCAATGGCGATTCTCTCGAACGGGCTGCCTACGTTGTACTGACGCATCGGGGCCTTGGGTCGTATTCGAGGTCCATTGCTAGCAGCGCATACAGCGCACTTCCTGCACCAGTCCGGGACGTCAGCTTGACAATTGGCCCAGTAAAACCGTTGCCTCACTTTCTGCAGGGTCTTCGTCACTCCCAGATGTCCTCCGGCGACTCCATCATGGATTTCCCGCAGCACTTCTCTCTTCTGTTCCTGGGAACAATTATTTGGCGTCTGTCTTCCCCACCAATATCGGCCTCCAACACACGTTTCAGGATCCCATTGTCCAGAATAAGAGAGTTCCATTGTGCCCAATAGGACTTAACAGCCGGCGAGTAACCTGCGACTTCCTGCCATGATGGCCTTCGATTGCCCTTCTTCCAGCTGACGACTAAGCCAAGGTCGGGTCTCTCTCTTGGTCTTTCTGGATCTTGCTGTCATTCCAGTTGTCATCCATTGCCGCGGTTCTACAAAGTGTTGCTTCTTTCTCTTCTGCTCGTCGGCAATGTGAGCAATCATCTGGACATAGTCTTCGCGACAAGGCATCTGCATTCTTATGGCTAGTTCCGGCTCGATGTTCGATCTCGAAATCGAATTCTTGGAGTCTCTCGATCCAACGCGCTACTTGACCCTCAGGATTTTTGAACTGTAAGAGCCATTTGAGAGCTGCATGGTCAGTTCTCAACAGGAATCTTCTTCCATACACGTACTTGTAGAAGTGTTCCACTCCTTTACAACAGCTAACAGCTCTCGCCTGGTGACACAGTAATTGCGCTCTGGTTTGCTAAGCGTCTTGCTGAAATAACAATGACCTTCTCCTGTCCCTCCTGGATCTGAGATAGGACAGCTCCAAGTCCCACGTTGCTGGCGTCCGTATCCAAAATGAATTTCCCTTTGGGTGGGGATAGCTCAGTATAGGTGCGTTGATCAAAGCTCCTTTCAGCTTCCTGAATGAGTCTTGACATTCTTCGGACCACTGGAACTTTGTTTGGCCTTCCGTGAGCTTGGTCAGTGGTTTAGCGATGTTGGCGAATCCCAGTACATATCGGCGATAGTATGTGCATAAACCAAGGAAACTTCGAAGTTGGTGAATGTCTTTTGGGATGGGCCAATCCTTAACAGCTTTGATCTTCTGGTCGTCCACTGCTACTCCTTCCCCAGAGACAACGTGGCCGGGGTATCGTACTTCTTTTGGAACAGATGGAATTTCTTAGGGCTCAGTTTCAATCCGGAGTTCCTCAGTCGCAGGAATACTTCCTCCAAGTTTTTCACGTGGTCCTCAAACGATCTGTCGTCGAGATACACTAGACACGTGTTCCATGAGAGTCCCTTCAGTACTGTTTCCATCAATCTTTCGAATGTGGCGGGAGCATTACAGAGCCCGAATGGCATAACGGTGAACTGCCACAATCCTGAGCCGATGGTAAAAGCAGTCTTTTCTCGATCTTCCTGAGCCAGTTCTACTTGCCAGTATCCACTCTTCAGATCAAGGGTCGAGAAATCGTGGAACCACCAACGTGTCTAGGGTGTCATCTATTCTCGGGAGAGGGTAACTGTCCTTCTTCGTGACATTATTAAGTTGGCGATAGTCTACACAAAAGCGTGTCGATCCATCCTTTTTCTTCACCAGTACGACTGGAGAGGACCAGGGACTGTCAGATGGTTCGATAACTCCTTCTTTTCCCATATCGCTGACTATTTTGTCAGCCTCTTCCTTCTTGGCAAGAGGAAGTCTTCTTGCTGATTGCCGGATCGGTCGGGCACCCCATTATCAATCTTGTGCTGGACCACATTAGTTCGACCTCCTTTTCCTTGTACGGTATCGAAGATGTCTTGGTACTTCTTAACTAAATCTCTTAGTTTGGGCTGTTGAGCTGGTTTTATATCTTTGGAAGAGATGGCAACTAATTTTTCTAGTTCTGTGGGCAAGTTGTTGGGTTGGCTAATCGTACCTCGTACACTCCGGATCACTGAGGAAACTGGCGAGCAGTGCCCTAATATTGTTCCTTTCTTCAAGGTCACTGGAAAATAATTGACATTCATGACCCTTACGGGCACAAATTTGTCAGCACGCAACAAGGTCTTCCCTAGTGCAATCCCTCGTCCAATTTTCTCATCATGAAGTTTGGGCTCGAACATCACCACGTTTCCACTGCTCATACTCCCGTCCAGGCGAGCCTCCAGAATGGTTTCAGCCCTCTCAGGTACGCTTACATCTTCAGCCAACAACACACGGATCAACCCCTCACTTCTCCCATGAAGCACCAGCTCTTCTCCGTTGACACGTAGGACGCCGTCTTTGAAATCCAATTCAAACCCTCTGGAATTCATGATGTCCATTCCGATGATTGCATCGTCTTCGATGTCCGCTACAAGTGCCTGATGTTTCACTTTAGTGCTGCCCAAAATTATTTCAATCGGTAGCTCGCCATATACAGTAGCTGGCTCCCCTGTTGCTGTGCGTAGCTTCCAAGTTGTCGGTTTAATCCGTTCCGGTGTTCTGGCAAAGGAAGGCCCGAGAATTGTCTTAGTCGCACCTGTATCTAGCAGCATGGTGCAAGGCTCGTTATTGATGAGACCGTCTACGAAGACACCTTTGTTCTGTCGTTGAAGGATAGCGACATATGCGTTGTTAACCGAGGCTTGCCGGACACATGCCGACGATTGCCCTTCTCGTCGACCTTTTTAGTTTTCCTGCATCGGAGTCGATGAATGTTGGACATTTGCTACGCACATGTCCAATGTTTGCCACAATTCCGGCATCTTATCTGTCTTTTCTCAGGCAACAATTCCTTCATCACTTTTCTTATGGCAGCTTCCAAGTTAGCAGGCTCCGGTGAGTCTTCCTCAATCGTTTGAACTTTACTTTGGGTTTTGCAGCATTGTTTTGCTGCTTGAATTCAAAGCTCGTGCCAGTGCGTCTACGAGATGTGTTGGACGAGCTAATATCAACGCTTGTCTGGTTTCTGGTCACGGAGTCCATCCAAGAATGCCTGAACCGCTAATCGCTCCAGTACATTTTCCGGTATGGCTGGATATGCGAGACGAACCAAGCGTGCAATGTCAGTTTCGAATTCTTGTAAGGATTCGCCCGATTTTTGGCAGCGATTTTTCAGCTGGGAGTGGTATACGTGTTCCAAATGGGCGTGGCCATATCGTAATTCTAGATGTTTAATCAGCTGATCATAGTCCTCCTGTTCTTGGGAGGTGAGAGTTTGTAGACTATTTGTCGCTTCTCCACGTAATGCAAGTGTCAGTGCTACAGCTCTTTCCCCTGCATTCCATCCGTTTGCTTTGGCCGCTGCTTCAAACTGTCGGCGGTAATTTTCCCATGGAGTTTTTCCGTCGAATTGAGGCGGCTTCATGGAAAGCTTCCCTATTTCAGAAATGACCTTGACATTTTTTATACCCTCTTGAACTTTATCCAAGTTCAAACTCAAGTCCAGCATTGCATTTTCGTTAACCATCTCTGTGGAGGGCGCACTATTAATACGTTTTTCCAGCTTACTGATCGTTTCCTTTATTTTATCTACCTCCGTGTTCATTTGCTCCCTCATTTTATCTATCTCTGTCTCAACGGTTCCCATTCTTCCTTCTAGAAAATTAGCCACACCACACAATTCTTTTTTTAGGCCTTCTGTGTTTTCCAGGAACTTCTCTTCCAGGCTTCTTGCATTTTCTTCCAGGCTTCTTGAATTTTCTAGAAGTTTCTCTTCCAGATTTCTAGAATTTTCTTGAAGCTTCTCTCCCAGATTTCTAGGCATTCTCGTTCCAGGCTTCTTGAATTTTCTCGAAGCTGCTCTTCCAGATTTCTATGAAGCCTCGCTTCCAGATTTATAGAATTTTCTTGAAGCTTCTCTTCCAGATTTCTAGAATTTTCGGTTTGTAGTTTTTCGGTTTATTCTTTTTTTTTAATTTTTTTTTTTTGGTTTTTTTTTTTTTTACCAAACTTAAATCGCCTCCGGGAACTTCGAATACAAATGTTTCGGGGTCCTCACCTTCTTGTATAAGTCCTTCTGCAAGTCTTTCCTGGAGTACTTGCTTTTTACCTGTTGTTTCCAGTTCCCTTTCCTCCAATTCCTGTTTCAATTCCGCTACCTTCAAATCCGCAAGGCGCACTTTTCTTGAACACATTTTGTCTTTGACGAGGTATCAGTCTGTTTTACACGAAAAGTTTATCAGTTTGTTAAAAATTCACTTCGCGAATTCTTTTCCACGGGCCACCAGTCTATTGTCTGTTTCACGCGAAGAGTGTATCAGTTTATATTCCCACGCACAATTGTCCACTTCGCGAAAACCGGGCCACTGTCTATTTTCTGTTTCACGCGAACAGTGTATCAGTTTATATTCCCACGCACAGTTTTTGTAACGTAAATAAACTTAACTTGGTTTAACTAATTTATTTAACACTTAATCTACAACCCGTCCTTGTTTATTTTCAAAATCTCCTTCCGACACCAATTGTAACGTAAATAAACTTAACTTGGTTTAACTAATTTATTTAACACTTAATCTACAACTTAATTTATATTACTACGCCACTGAATAGCTCGATCGTATGGGCTCGTTCAGACTGTTTACTCCCTCTTGAGGGCTGTCTATTTATCTCCGATACAGCATTCTCGATGTTTCGAATTCGGACGGTTGGCGACGGCATGTTCCAATTGTTTCCAATATTGACCGTTGTTTTCCGCGGAAGAGCGACTGGATGGTTCTCGAATATCTCCGGGGATGATCTCATCGCTGTCGATGGCAACGTGTGAGGCGACAGGTCCGGCCTAGGTTCGTTACATAAACTTTAGTCACTATTTTTATTAGTTCTGGAAAAAGAAGGTGTCTTTCAAAAGATATTTGTTTTGGTTGGTTTTCAGCAAGAGGTTTTCTGAATTCTATGTTTGTGAATCTGACTGATGAGGAATCGTAAGAGAAGTTTCCTTCGGAGTTGGTTCGATCTGATTGGGGTATTTAATACTGCATCCCATGATTTTTGGAATTCTATACAAGGATTGGGCTGTAATTGATCATCGGAGGTTTCATTTTTCTGTTCTCAGTCTGAACTCTGCATAGAGTTCCTGAGACTGAATGATAGCTATCATGATCTTGGTCAGTTTTGAATGATGTCTGCTCAATATGATCTTCGACCGGAAATTTTAACGTATCGGATTTTTTTGTCAAATCTTCAAGAGCATATTTTGAAAGTTTTTTTTATTAAAGGAAACCACATTTGCCTATATTTATAACCCATTATTTAATTTTTTCTTCGACTTCTCGACCTAGTAACGTTTTAGGTCCAGTTTTTCGTTTATTTTCGTTTGATTTGCCCTTGATATGATTCTGTCTGTAATAGTAGTTTAGGGACTTTAAATTATTGTCTCGCTTTATTATTACTCTTTCCTCTCTAATTTCTATGAGAGCTCTTTGTAAAACATCGTCGCTATATCGAAAAAACTTCTTTTTTACCCTTCAATGTGAGTTTTTTTGATTTATTTTTTTAATCTGTTTTGATTTTTTTGATGTCATTTCAAAAACAAAAGGCATTGGCTCAAATCGAACATTATCTAAATACCTACCTACCTAATTCCAATGAAAAACCATATAAAATCAACTGGTCGAAAAAGAGGACACTTTTCAACCACCATTAATCACTCCAAAAAGTATGCAGAACAAGTTGAGAGGTGTCAAGGGACACCCGGATGGAACGAAGTTCCTTTCGATTAATTAGTGAAGGAATTGTAATAAAATTTTATTTTTTTTAAGTTATAATATTATTTTTTTTATTATTAATAAATATAATTAAAATAAACTTAATCAGTAGGCTCAATTTTAGTACATACGCAATGATATTGTAATATTAAAATATAATTTGCTTTTAAATTTATTAAAGCTATGATGCGGACACTTGCTAAACACACAATAATGGAGAGATTATAACGCGTATGACTTGGTTAGCACAATAGTAAAGAGAGGTTATAATGCGTACTTGCTAAAAATACATAAGCATTTATTATTGTCTGTATAAAATCTCTACTTACCTAACTCTATCAGCAATATCCGGAACTTGTGCAGAAACACTGTCAGGATTCATTATTGTTATTATTTTTTATTATTTATTATGTACAAAAAACCTGTAGACACTCAACAAAAATAATCGTCGCGACACCACACTATTCAATGCGAAATAGAAAGTCGAAACGAAAATAACTGGCTTGCTTCCTATGAGAGAGAGAGACAGACAGAGAAACACGCGCACGCCGCACGGCTTACAACTACAGCAAAAAGTGTCGTTACAACTTTTGGTCTTAATTTATTCCGTCTAGCCCCCTTTCGCAACGCGCGATAAGGAACTCCGTTCCAAAAATAAATAGAAGGATTTAAAAAAATGTGGTCGAAAACTGGACTCTATTTAAGGAGTATAATTTACTAATAAAGTGTTAGAAGAGTTCAACCGTATTTAGATTTAGTAAAATGAAAAGGGATAGACAATCTAAGTGCCGTTTGTCCGGTTCTCGACCAAGGGGTCGAGAAAGGGAAAGGCACATATAGCACATACCTAATATGCGACCACTTCATTTTATATAGAAAAATATTGTAAACATGGTTCAAACATAGTTTTTCGGAAGAAGGGTAGATTTAAACTTGACATACCACACAAAAAATTAAGTAATTGAAAAATAATTTGTCACTTACTTGCTATTTCTGAAGTCACAGTTCACTACAAATTTTAAACTATTTCGTGTCTTTAGTAATCTGCTCACTGACTGCCTACGCACCGTTAAGCATTTAATATTGAAATTTTCACGTAAAGGACTCGAAAATTCTGAGAAGTGGTGGGGAAAGGTGGTCGAAATCCGGAAAAATTTTAGATGTCTGATATTGGCTTATAGTTCCTTATTTCCATTAGATTTGTATGAAACTAGTCGGAAACCGGCACTGGTCGGACAACAGGGGCGACCACCCTATATGGTATAGAAGTAGGCAAGAGGGGGAATAATACATCAAGCGGCAGGCGGAGTCAAGTCTCAAGTCCTCACATTGGTAAGTACTCGACAGCCTCTCATTAGGCTGAGTATAACAATGGCGGTTTAAAGTCTACCCGTTTAAGCATCAGCCAATGGAAGGTGTGTGGCCATGTTCCGATATTGCAGGAAATACTGGCCACAGTAACCAATTTCAGAACGCTTCACAGTGGCAGAAAAACAAATAGAGAACCATAACCTATTGTTTTCATGGTGAAATCTTTCAATACAACTTTAAACATTTTCCTACTGTATTTGTAGATGATAATATTAATTTTGTAGTGATAATCTGATAATAACTGATGTCCCGTCCCTGTTGAGGGTGTTTTGATTTTAAATCATAACATAACCCACCTTTTTTCAATTTGGAGAGGGGATACTGTGACTACATGACCTTTTTTGTGAATTTTCAGTCTCTAACAAGGTTACTTTGAAAGTGGCTCGAAAACATTGACAGTACATTTCAGTAAAATCGGAACGATTATATTTACTGGGCAGTACTGTTCGGGAATATTGGAACATGCCCTGTAAGAGGCCTTTTCACGACTCGTTACGCGCAAGCGCATCCGCCAAGTTAAAAAAGGGGGTAGGTAATATGAAAATTTCGAGCACCTTTAGTAAATATGGCTGGACAACACGGGCTATTACCCACCGAGAGTAGCACTCCGGCGCGTCAGGTGAGTAACAACTCAACACAAAACACGTAAGATCAACACAACCACATCACACCATACACTTACACACCCATCAGGTACATCACCACCATGCACACACAGCACAAGTCAGGTAAACATACAAAATCAGATAATAAGGGGTTTAAAGCAGTCAGAGGCTGACTTCATACCACAGGAGGTACGATTTCAATTTCGCAAACGTGCCATTTGCGAGTTGAGGACCGCTCCAAGGAGGAGCGGGGGAGGATGGAAGTGGATAGTAAATCTCGTTCACATATAACATGAAGGGGATTTACTATCCCTGGGCGCTCAACCTTAAGGGGGGCATGGCGTGGGCTATTACCCTTATTATCAATGCAATTGTATGAAACATTAATTGATGGAGCTTTATTAGTTCATACCTACCGGGTTATTCACTATAAATTATCCACCCTTTATTATTGCCTAGTAGGCAATCCATCGACCTGTCAAAACGAAAGCAATATGGCGGCTGTTGGCACACATTGTACTTCGTCATAAGCGACCATAGTGGTAAAAGTGTTTATTTTGTGATTTTCTGTGCGAATTTGAGTAGTTTTTTCAATTTTGGATTATAATTCGTGCTTCAACTGAAGAAAAATGCCCCTTACTTGCATTGTAGTTAAGGTTATTCTAATTCCAATTGGAACGGCAATGAAAATAAGAGCACTACGAGGAGTGTTCATATGCACTGCCCGGCAAATGGGAAAATTATATACTAACAGTGTTTTTACTTTCAAAACGTTCCTGGTACAATCATAAAAAAGTTAAGTGGTGTGCCCCTAGTTGACCAGATATTAGTAAAGGCGCTATCAAATATATTTGAGGAATAAAAGCTCGGCTAGCTGGATTGGACACCTGTTATATGAAGCCGCATGGGATCCCCATTTCACAATATTCCTTAATCAGTGCTGTGTGTTGGTAAGATTAGGAATTATCCAATGAAAATAATTTTATAAATATGGCTATCTGGAGATCTTTCGAAACAAATAATAAAATTCAGCTGAGATAACATGTGTCTACTTTTACATGGGGTGATCAATTGCTATGATTGTAAGAATAAGTAACTGAAAAAATATCACTGGAAAATAATATACCGACGCCTATGTCAAGGCGGCAATTGGAAAGAGAAATCCTTCACGAAACTTTTTATGTCGGTCCAATTGGGATTAGAAATACTATAACTGTGGGTCCCGTCACGACAGGGATAGAGTCGGGTTTCACTCGGTGCCTACAGTTTCAAATCATGAGTTTTTGACCAGTAAAAATGACTTATCGAGGAGGAGGAGAGCTCTATGGTTAGCTGCAATTAACCGAGAAGATCTTACGAATTCGAAAATCAAGTATCAGAGAGGCTGCAGCAGACATATCCTGTGTGCACATTCATGATAATATCCATAATTCGGTCATGGATATAATTTCAGACTTTTGTGATTTGATTTGTTCCTACGATTACTTGTATGATTTTTGCCTACTTGTATAGGTACTTATCTCTGAATTATTATACATTAGGAAGTCCCATTTCAAATAAAGTTCATATATATTCAGATAATTGATATATTTTCCACTTCAAAAGTAGAGAAAACTCCAAATGAATGTTCATATATACGTACCTACCTCCTCAAAAAACATTCTTATAGCTATTGTTATTGAATTACTGGAATACAAATTTTCTTTAGGATTCTGGTGACTCAATAAATAAAAATAATTTGAAATATGTCTTTCAATCTCAACCTTCCCTTTATAGATATTTCAGGAAATTATCGAAAGCCTCGATCAAGTCTTATGAAGGGTGTTGTATTTGATTACTCTCGTTTCAGACGTCCATCGTCTTAATGTATTTGAAAAGGTTTTTACAACGTTTTGAATACTTGTATCTGCAATCATCTTCAGGTGAATACTGTATTCAGACTATTGCAGATACAAGCATTCGAAACGTCGTGAAATCCTTCTCAAGTACATTAAGACAATGGACGTCCGAAACGAGAGTAATTAAGTTACCACATCGTCTACAACCTTCAAACAAAGGGTGTTGTAATTTATTAACAGTAATAAAATAATAAAAAAAAAACTTTTAAAAATAAGCTTTTATTCAAATACCCTAAAAAGTACAAAATAATTGCTTTAGATGTGTGACCTAGGTTATTCCGTGAGTTCTAGATTCAAGAGCTTGTCGCGCAAAGTTCTCATTCCGACAAGCTTTTGAATTTGAAACTCACGGAATAACCTACGTCACACATCCAAAGAAATTAATTTGTACTTTTTAGGGTATTTGAATAAAAGCTTGTTTTTAAAAAGTTTTTTTTTAATTATTATTTTATTTTGTGCTTTTTAGTAAGTACCCCTAACACCCACATACCAATTTTGAATCGAATCGAACCATAATTACAAAACTCGTTCGCCATCTTGGAGCCGCCATCTTGAATTTGTGAATTTTGACAAAAAATTCATAATCTCCGACCCCGAAAACCCCCACATACCAATTTTGAATAGAATCGGACCATAATCACAGAAATCGTCGGACATCTTGAAGCCGCCATTTTGTTTTAATTAATTTTGTCAGAAAATTCATAATCTTCGATCCTGAGAACCCCCACATACCAATTTTGAATCGAATCGGACCATAAACACAAATTTCGTCCGCCATCTTGGAGCCGCAATTTTTTTTCTCTAACAAATGCATAGTGCATTGTCACGAGAACTGTGAACACCTGCCAAATTTCACGTTAATCAAACAACTAGAAGTGGGTCAAATTTAACTTGCAATATTTGATGACAAACATCGGGACAGGTGAAACTAAATAAAAGCTTGTAAAAAAATGGGATATATCTTGATATTTATCGAAATTGTACTGTATACAAATATCAATAATGTGTAATTTTTTATGATTGGTATTAAATTAAGAGTAATCAACGGAAACAGTAAAACAACAAATAAACAAACATTTATTTATATATATTCATTTAGAGTTGAAACATTTTATTTTTTACTGAAGAACTGAGCAAGAGGCCAGTCGTCCAATAATTTTCTTGACTGGATGGCCGATTTGGAAGCTGTGTGGCCAACACAGCTTTGCGTGACATTGCCTCTAATATAGCACCAATATGAACTCCTACTTCACTGTTTCCGGACATACAAGTACAGTGAGCAGTGCATTTGACCAGTTCGGCTCCGACATTGTAGTTTTAAGGAACTTCACTTCCAATTGACTATAAAACATAAACGTTCCATAAACAAATATGAACTGAGTGATCGGCAATCGTGTGGGCACGCGCACGATCATGGCCGAACTTCCTTTGATGTTTTCAGAAAAACTGACACAGCTGCGAATACGCTCGATCGTCACCGATCATGAGGAATTACAGGCGATTAGGCCCTCATCAAGACCGATGGTGAAGAGGGCCCGTCCATTGATCGATCGTCACGAATCATGGGCAATTACAGGCGAGTATGCCCTCTACACGTTCGTGAACGCCAGTACTCGTCCATCGTGGTGTAGAGCCAGCGTTATTTTGCAACGGAACATTTTTTCCAAGCTCCGTTACTAAGAGCGGATAACCAAAAGTTTTAATGACTTTGGTACGTCCCTGCCTATTTGGGGTTTAATATTAATCATGGTCTGGCAACAAAATAATTCCCATTTAGAAAAAAAGTGTGAATATCCAAAGCTGCTGGACGATCACAAAACCGAGCAAAAGAAAGTTCTGATGCCATTTTGCACCGTACAAAAAAACTAAACGACTTTTCTGACGGTTTTTATTATGCTGGTAGAAAAAGGTCAATTCAAATTAGTTAAAACGTAGTGGGCTTTTTCATAAGGGGGCAAAAGATAAGCTGCTTTTTGGTCCAGTTCTTATATCAATCAGACAAAAAGAGCGATTTTCTTTATTCGCTTTCTGTCCGATATTTCTTTTGAATCCGGTGGATATAGAAGCCAAGATTTGATTAGGATCGCTCCCATCCGGGAGCGGGCTCTTTGCTTCCGTTCCGAGAACAAGTTTTTTTCAATCTCCAGAACAAGTGATTGAAATCGTTCTGCGAGCCGTGACCGTCAAAAAAAAACGTTTTCCGTAAAGTATAAGCATTCATGCAAAAGCTTTGTTTAAGTAGTAAGGTAACCGTAAGTGAAACATTCGGTATAAACCGTTGATAACCTGTTGATTTGCTTGTGTCAGAAAGACACCTTTACAACCATATTGCCCTGTTGTGTATATTTCACATACTGTGTTTGATAACCGTTTTAGTTTATCAGGTTAGCGAAACGCCTAATTGATTTTATTTCGATCATTTTAAATATTTCATTAAAATTGCGATTCAGCTGTGGAAATAATTCAATCGCACAGGTGCAAAATAACCCAGTCCCGTGACTTTCACGATATATTAAGCTATGCATTATTTGTTATTTTGGATTGATTTATTTCATGGGGTATTTTTGTTTAACCAAGAATATAGATTATTAATTCCTATCACTACAATAACAGACTGTCTCACCAATTGACCGTCGTAACTGTATTTATTTTATATTAATAACAATCCTACCGTACTCGGGAGGATTGCCACCGGCATTTGTTCCATTGTTGACTCTGGGAGGTATTTAGAGTATAACAGAATTCATAGCGTCCTGGTAGTTGATTGAACGTTATATTAAATTTGACATTTGCATCTGCTGTAGAGTTTTAATATCCCATAGCAAGAGATCGATGAACCATGCGATCTCACAGCACCACGAGTTAACAATATGTCAGTTTTTCTAGCTGCTCGAATTATGATGCATGGCCCAACGAGAGTAGTTAGCGCGCTAATAAATTATATCTCATTTTTTTTTGTTTTCCTCAAGATACTTGCAGAGTAAAGTTTTTCATCTCAAATTGACAATAAGACTAATATATACAGATATTAGGGCTTTTCCAATTTAGAATGAAGTTCCTGAAGGTGGTTTTATAAGATACCTGAATTTTCTATGTTGAAGTAATTCTGAATCTAGTAAGTAATACACGTTAATTTCTCGTACGCAGCATCCTAGCCATATAACTGCTTCCTGTTAAGTTGGTAATTAGCTAGGGGTAGATCAGGAGTGTGATAACACCGTAGTTTAGGCTTTGACAAAGGGTGGTGCGATATATTGAAGTGCTTATAATTATCATGAGTTGCCCGTGAGGTATTTTGTTCTGAGACGAAATTATAAAGTCATGAAGTTGAAGTATGTGAATTTAATTCCCACGACGCCACCAGAACAATCACTTTCTGAACTTAGATTGAAAAGATAGGAAAATGGGTCACCGGGATGACAAAGTGAGATATCTCACAAAGATTTTTGTATTTATATTTTGTTAGAGGTGTTCTAGTTCATGTTCATCGTTGGAACTTATAAACTGATCAATTTCCGTTCGTCTGTTCAATTTAGTGAATAGAATATATTGTTGAAGTTCTCATGGCCTGTGTCATAAAGTTAAACTTGGGAAAATTGATTAAGTTGAAATTTAAATAAAATGATATCGTGGTTACATTTGGAAGCTTCTATGGAAAGTACCTTTCCCTTTTTCAAGCATATAAACTATAGAATCCGAACAGTGTTCAAGTCCAGTCCCAAGGGCTGTAATTAAAGTCTACATACTTTTGGAAATTTCAATTAAGTCAAAAGACCAGACCCCTGGACATATGCGTATCTCCATCTGTTGCTACTCCTGGTAAGTGGAGTAAACCACTATAAAATCTGGCGCCCAAGGGAAAAAGTTCAGTTTCAAAAAGTCTTGACGTTATAAATAATGTAACGATTCTAGGGATAATAGTTATTATTCCAGACCCTAGAAAATCCCTTAACAATTTCAAGAAAAATTCTAAAGATCAAAATAGACCAAAATCAACCCATTCGGTAGCAAGGGTCAGACAGAAGTGATAGCAAATCTATTCCCTGTGGCGCATGCCAAAAATTGTAGCAGGTATCTGTCATAATAATCTCGGAAAGTTCGCAAAATTATTAAGTGATTTATTAATTGCTTGATGTAGTAAATAATTTTTATTACAACGCCTCATGTAGGACTTTAAAAGTTCTTTCCGTATTATTAATGTGAACAATGGGCTAAAAACATGTTATTTATATTTGGAATACAAAAAAAATCGTTATGAAAAAGTGATATTATTGTCAGAAGGAACTTATTATTCGTAATAAAAGTAGACTCATAAAATTAAGACATATTTATTCAAATAAAAAATCATTGGTTATCGTTAAAACATACATATTTATAACAACGATGTAAATGAAATCAAAACCAGTCCTTAAAAAATGTAACACGTCAATGAAATAATCTTTCTAAATCAAAACTAGGCTATCCCTGCAAATATTCATTTCTCTCTTAGTTCATAATATGGGTAGGTGTTTGTAAATTTCAGAACTGAAGACGTAGAAACAGACGAACAAAATACACTTTGTGCTGATTAAAACATTAGAAAAACATTGAATGAATGTGGTTTTTTGTGGAGGAAAATCTATACAAGTGTAGAAAGGGCAAACTGATTAGTTCACCCCGATAAGTTATTGCGTTCACCAAATTATATTTCCTATGGAAAAATGATTCAATTTGTCAATAACTTGCCGTTTTCTGAATTTGCCTATAATAAAAAAAAAAAAAAAAATTAAAGAATTCAAAAGATACTTCTCTATATAGTTTTTGCTTGACGTTTCGGGGACTATATCTGCCCTTCTCAAATCTTCTAAATCTCCTTTAATTGTTTTATAATTTGGGTTTTTGCTCAGAGTCTTTTGCTTTTCAACTGACGGATGTCAATTGAGATCTGCCAAAAGTTTGAGATTGACGTATTGCTCATTTGATATATGGGGTGTTGTTCGGATCAGTTTATTAGCATTCTACCATATCTCACTTCCTCTCTGAGTAGAGTAACCATGTATGATCCATTTCAACAGAATTTGTTGAAAAGCAGTTGTTATTGGAAAGAAGAATACAGGCCGTTTCTTTCAATTTCTCCTCTCTTGATGTGGTTCTTCATCAAGATTTTGTCCTATTCCATTCAATCTATGATCGCCATTGGATGTGAGGTATGTTCTGCAATTTTGATCCAGTTACTTGTCGATTTCTGATGTAACTCTGATGTTCACTTTGCGCACTTCAATGTCTTGACGTTCACCTATTAATATCACCACAAGAACAAGGTATTTGTAACACATTTGGTACTTTCTTCTGCGTTTTTTTTGTTGTTTGTGTTAGTATAGATCTCAGTGTGTTTGTTGTTCTAAATGATGTTCTCATCATACCTATGTCAATTCGTTTGATCTTTTCAGATAATCCGGGGACATAAGGTATTATGTTGGTTGTGAAATGTGTAGGTGGTGGAAGTACTCCTGTTGGTTGTGTTAATTGGTTGTTTGATGGGTTTTTGTTTTCAATGTCAGTGATTGTTTTTTCCACAAACTGATCTGAATATGCATTTTCCTTGAGAACAGAATCTACAGGAAGAAATAAACCTCATAAAATCTGTTCTCAAGGAAAATGCATATCCAGATCAGTTTGTGGAAAAAACAATCACTGACATTGAAAACAAAAACCCATCAAACAACCAATTAACACAACCAACAGGAGTACTCCCACCACCTACACATTTCACAACCAACATAATACCTTATGTCCCCGGATTATCTGAAAAGATCAAACGAATTGGACATAGGTATGATGTGAGAACATCATTTAGAACAACAAACACACTGATATCTATACTAACACAAACAAAACCAAAAAACGCAGAAGAAAGTACCAAAAATTGTGTTTACAACATACCTTGTTCTTGTGGTGATAGTTATATAGGTGAAACGTCAAGACCATTGGAAGTGCGCCAAAGTGAACATCAGAGTTACATCAGAAATCGATAAATAACTGGATCAAAAATTGCAGAACATATCCTCACATCCAATGGCGATCATACGATTGAATGGAATAGGACAAAAATCTTGATGAAAGAACCACATCAAGAGAGGAGAAAATTGAAAGAAACGGCCTGTATTCTTCTTTCCAATAACAACTGCTTTTCAACAAATTCTGTTGAAATGGATCATACATGGTTACCTCTACTCAGAGAGGAAGTGAGATATGGTAGAATGCTAATAAACTGATCCGAACAACACCCCATATATCAAATGAGCAATACGTCAATCTCAAACTTTTTTGGCAGATCTCAATTGACATCCGTCAGTTGAAAAAGCAAAAAAGACTCTGCGAGCAAAAATCCAAATTATAAAACAATTGAAGGAGATTTAGAAGATTTTGAGAACGGGGGCAGATATAGTCCCCGAAACGTCAAGCAAAAACTATATAGAGCAGTATCTTTTGAATTCTTTAAAAAAATTTTTTTTTGATAGGCAAATTCAGAAAACGGCAAGTTATTGACAAATTGAATCATTTTTCCATAGGAAATATAATTTGGTGAACGCAATAACTTATCGGGGTGAACTAATCAGTTTGCCCTTTCTACACTTGTATAGATTTTCCTGATTATATTTTCATTTTCAGACTGTGGAAGGTTACCCAAAAAACATGTCAAGAAAAATTAGAAAAACCTAAACGAAAACTACCATTGGAAAACTGAATACGTTAAACCAGTGTTGAAGATCCTTGTGACGTTGTTTCTCCGTAACTGAACTTTCTGCCATATTGTCCAATAGAAGATTCATCTTCATTCATTTCCTCTATGAAAACTATAAAAGGAAAAATAATGATTAATAAAAATAACATACATTAGACAAATATTGTTTGTATTAATGAAAAACAGATAGGGGGTCAAGACTTTATGAAATCTAAACAGCATACAGTAACAATTCAACGAAGAACAGAGAAATGCAAATTGATGTTCCAAATAGCTGAGCTGATTCATTGTAGATCTTATAATTAGGGCCATTTCAGTCACACTGATAATATGTGCGATTATATACCTCGAAAATAATTCAGTCAATCAAATGCATTTATCTAACCAATCAAATCCCAAATATCATCGACCATGTTGCTTGTATATTCGCGAATATATACGCTACTTGCTATAGAACAGGTATTTACCATTGTTTATACCACCTATCAAAATAATACAGTCACCGTCAAATGATGTCCAAGTCAAATAAAAATTGATATCAAACAAGAAAGCCATGTGAAGTGGAAAATACAAGGAAATAAAGAACTCTTAAGTCTTCCTCACAAAGGATTCAATATAAATTGAAACACAGTTGGTAGACCACAAGCAAAAAACAACTACTTTCCTGGCAAATACCACATACCGGTTTCAGGCTTTTGGCCCTCATCAGTATAGTCACCAGTCAGAGATCCGGAGAGCTCTGGCCGAAGCGAGACCCAACATAAACAAAATCAAGCTTACATCACCTTTAGGTACGCCAGAAAAAGTAACTTTTAACCGGCGGTACCTAGTGACAGAAAGAAACACTCCATACAATTCCCCTACCTCGGTAGGATTCTAAATAATAAGATACCATCTCTATAGGAGTGGCTGAATGTCCGACTGGCGTGTATATCAAACAAGAATGCCAAGTAAAGAGGAAGGCGAATTGTATGGAGTGTTTCTTTCTGTCACTAGGTACCGTCGGGTGAAACTTACTTTTTCCGGCGTACCTAAATATGATGTATGCTTGATGGTGATTTTGTTTATGTTGGGTTTCGCTTCGGCCCGAGCTCTCCGGATCTCTGACTGATGACTACTCCGTACTGATGAGGGCCAAAAGCCTGAAACCGGTATGCGGATTGTTAGGCGGACCCGGCATTAATTAAACATAATCGAGTTTATCAGAAAGACACATTTGCAATCAATTTTCATTTTCTATGGAAGTTTGCATACATTTTCAGGTGGATATCATTCAACGGTTCTGCGTGGTATTTGCCAGAAAAGTAGTTGTTTTTCGCTTGTGGTCTACCAATTGTGTTCCAATTTATATTGAATCCGTTGTGAGGAAGACTTTAGAGTTCTTTATTCTCTTATAAAACACTTCCTTAGAAGAAATTCGAAAAAACGTAGAGAAAGTAACACTATTTTTTAGGTGTACACTGTTGAAATAATTTGTAGTAATTTTACAAAAAAAAACGTTGGAAGTTTTAACGCATATAGTAATAATGAAATTCAGTTTTGTAAATTTACAACACGACTTATTCCAACTACATTTGGTAAAATTTCAAAACATTTGTTGAAATTTACTGAACTTCTATTGGGAATTTGTTTAGTAAAATTACAGTACAAATGTTGTAGGTAATTTTATTAAACAAATTTGATTTGAATTATTTTGTTATTTCAGTATGCGCATTGCAAATTTACTACACAATTTTTAAACATATTTGGTGCATTTTTACTAAACATCTATCAGAAATTTGTTTAGTAATATTACAATACAGGTGGTGTAAGTTTGTTAAAAAATTTGATTGAAAATGTTTTGTAATTTCAATATATTGCATCGTAAATTTACTATAAAATTTAGTTGTCATTAAAAATTGATAAATAAAGCGAACAAATGGTCAGATGACTACAGGTGCGAGTACCATGAATAATTACTGATATCAAATATAAAATTAATTGTAATCACCTATATGTAAATAAATATAATAAGTAACTTTTGAGTACAAAATACAATACAACAGAAAAAAAACAAATAAATGATTTGGTGCTCTCTTGTTCATAGAAGAGGACGAATGCTTCACCACTTATAAGGGATTCTGGTGATATCGGTGTTACTCTTGAGTCATTGTACTCGTGCCATGTGTCTGCATAAGGGTGCCTACAATAAGCCGTGTAGTGTCCGCTATAAGATTCATTTAAGCGTGTCTGAGCTACATCATGTAAGAATCTCTATATACATTATTAACAATAGATATATATATATATATATATATATATATATCTATTGTTACATGATGTAGCTCAGTGTTCATATATTACTCCAGTGTCTGGCGCACATCACACCATTTTCATTGCACGTCCCGGAGGGTGCATGGAGCTTGTAGGGATTGTCACACCAGGAGGTGCTCCATTGTCTGGGATTCTCCGCATTCACATGTTTCCTCTTCCGCATATCCCTACTTCAGGAGGTTGTTCTTGCATCTCCCCATTTGGCACCGGAGTCGGTACCCCAGTCTAGGTCCGAACCTGCAGGGAGTTTTTCTTTTGGGTTCAAGGTTGGGAAATCATTGTCTGCTAAGCGCTGTTCCCAATTTGCCTCCTTGGTCGTGATTTTAGAGGCTGTGTAGACTGCATAAAAATTCGCTTTGATTTTAGTCTGGCGACTGGCGGTGCATGCTGATGCAATGGATGTCTGGGGTCGCCGCATTGCCTGCTTCGTTTGGCCATGGCTAGGAAAATATTCTGCGAGTCATTCAGGACAGGGTCCAGTCTACAGGGTGTGTTGATCTCTCGGAGGGTTTAGACATCCCGTTATTAATCTGCACGAGTCATTCAGGACAGGGTCCAGTCTACAGGGTGTGTTGATCTCTCCCATACGGGGGATGCGTATTCGGCTGCGGAGTAGCACAGCGCAAGGGCCGAGGAGCGCAGGACGTTAGGGTTGGCTCCCCAGCGAGCATTAGTCAGTTTCCGGAGGATGCCATTTCTGGTGTTGACTTTGGCCTTGGTTTTATCGATATGCTTTCTGTAGGTCAGAGAGCGGTCCAATGTAACCCCTAGGTAGACTGGGTTTGGGCAGTGTTGCAGTCCGACTGAGTTCCACTCTATTTGCAGTTCCCTTCTCGCCTGTTGGTTATTGAGGTGAAACAAGCTATAAGATGTTCCACTATGATTGGACACAGCATACAAGTTGTAGCGACATGGAGTTATGTTATCTGTTGAATAATTACTCATGTCTGAACCTTCAAGAGGAAAGTCAATGGTGGCATTTAATTTTCCCCTGAATCTATCCATCGGAGAAAATAGTTTCAATGAATTACTTATATTTTGGGGAATTTATGTATGGATAATGACTTAGTGCATTTGATATTTTCCTTACATTTACAACAAAATGGTTTCTGTTTGTCATCCAAAGTTTCTTCTTTAGTGAATGAATCTAAACATTGTGACAGTCTGAGCTGGCCAGTTCTCTGTGGAATATGAAGTGGAATGTCCCAGAAGGGGTCAAAAGAGACAGAACAGTGACCACAGAAAGTACACTCCAACGTTGATTTCAATTGACCAACAAAGTTACCAACAATTTTTGAGTTGTCCATTCTTAGATATCTTGACCAAGACTCCTGTACCTTTTCATGGTCGCTTGATTTCTCATCAATTTCTGTCAGGATAGGTTTGGGCTTTTCTATCACTCTGTTTACATCTTCATGAAGACCTTCCAATAAATATCTGAGAAATTCTTGAGCGTCCTATTGAGCGTACCCCCCGAAACGAGGTGCGAATATTTGTATCTGGTTTTTCAAAGAAACAGTATTCACAACCCTATCAGTCAATCTTCCGACCAAAGTTCTTTTATCACGACCGCAAATGATTTTATTAAAACACCCTTTATACTTGATGTGCTTGTGTTGATATCCCTCATATGTTCGTCTTTTCTAAGATACTCGAGCGACCATCTGGTATTTGATAAACATTGTATTACGCTATTCATGAAGCAGGTGTTGCCAATGTTTTTAAATCCATTAAGTCCAAAAATTTGGGTATTTTCATGCACAAGTGCACTGATGGTGTTGTTGTAGTTATAACTGCATACATCATTAATGCTGACATCAAAGGAATAATTTCTATCAAACAGTCTTTTATCGCGTCGTTCCGTCAGAATGGTATTTTTCTTAGAATTATCAAGGACTACTCGTCTTTGAATAGAAGGTTTTTGAGGCTGTAAGAAAATTTCATCCAGTTTTCGGGATGGGGGAAGTGTACCCATAACTGATGCGGCGTTTCCTCTTTGAATTGCCATACTAATGCGCTGAATCAGAAAAGCATATGATCTAGAATCATTAGTACACTTTATATTTTTTTTTCCAATTTCTTCTAGAAGTTCCTGGACGTGAGATCCAAATATTCCATATGTTTCAATTGCCACTGGATAAAATGAGTGAAATTCTTCTATATTTGAATATTTTCGAATTTTCAATTTCTCAGCAGAAGTAGCTGCAGCACCTTTCGTGATTGAGGTCGTTATAAGATGGGAGGCTGCAACAGTATCTACACATGTGAAATCCCAAACCAAAGGCTTTCCGAATTTCCAGGGTATAAGGCTCATTCCCAGGACGTTTTCCACTTTTCCAAGGAATACTGAGGGAATTTCCGCAGTTGTAAGAGCTCGTTTTATCAGATCATTTACAGCATGGTGTCTCGAAAAACGACCCGAACTGAAATTGCAGTTCAAACCATGTGTTCCATCCTCTTCAACAACAGATCCACATTTACATCTATGGCTAACACAAGGCGATGTTCCCAAACGAAGACCAACTGCAATCCTGAACGATTGGTCATCTAATAGAGTACCCAAAAAAGCTACTGGGAGAGCATTAAGCCAAGCTCCTGATTCTTTAGAACTTACAGCATTGAGACGAGCCTTTTCAAATTTAGATTCAGCAGCTGACTCAAGGAGTTGTTCGTATATTGAATCGGTTATTGGAATATCCCAGGTTTTTTGAGATTTCTTATTCTCAGGAAGATCAACTTTTGTTGTAGAGATCCATTTCTGTTCACATTCCAAATAATATTTATCTTGTATTTTCACGAAACATGTTGGTAGAACTGTTGTTACCAAAGATTCACAACTATTATAGGAACGGAGGAAAGCTGGCAGAGAAAGAGAAGTGGCTAAACGGATGCCTAAGCCTCCTAATTTCACGGGAAGAGTTCCTTGATTCCAGGTATTTCCATTGAATTTATCATTAGTAATTTGTTCCAAAGAATTGCGCAATATCGAATCAAAATCTTGAAGTTCTTTCTGGCGTTGCCAAGCTGGACTGCATCTGAGTATATATAATAATTTGGGTATCGATAAACAATTTCTGAGAAGGAAATACGCTATGTGGGATGGAAGTTCATTGAGTCGGGAAGACATCAAATCGAGAGACTTTGTTTTCTGTATAAGGCAGCCTGATATAGATTCTGAAGTGAGGGGTGCTCCCAGAAAAGTCCAATCCTTTTTCTTCATCAATTTGATACCTGGAGCAATAGATTCACAATACTTTTGGGACATATTCTCAGAAGTGAGAAGTTCGCATTTGTTGAAATTCAAGTCTGAACCCAAATTTTTTGACTCACAAATGATTCTACAAAATTCTTCGTGAACAACATCTCTATCCCCACCAATAGATCCGTTATCGAGGTACCAACAGTTGAAAGCAGACTTTATCGATTTGGTTAATTCGTCTATGGTTAGACAAAAAAGGGCAGGGCCTAGGGGATCTCCTTGTTGTACACCACTTTCTGACATAATTACCTTTTCACCAAAGTTGAGATATGTCGGTATTTGGTAAAATTGCTTAATGAAGGGAAAAATATTGAGAACCACTTTTTCAGCTTTCTGCAAAATTACATTTCTTTTTAGCGTATTAAAAGCGTTTTTAAAATCCAATTTGAGGGAAACTTGGGAAGACAAATCTGGATGTTGATTGAGAAAACGGCGGGCAGCATGAGCAACTACTTCGCAACCTCCTGGAATTCCAAAACAACAAACAAACTAGCAATTGAATTAGGTGAAGCGTAAAATGATGGCAGCGAGATGCACGGCTGCGTTTTGATGACTTCTTTCATAGATAATGATCTTCGATAATTGTTTGTTTGGCGCCGACTCAAAATCAGTTACTTACATTAGTTTAGGAGCTCAATTATCATTTAGACTAAGAAGGTTTATTTTATTTTTCGCTTTTCAGTTGATTTTTTCGTCGGTTTAATTTTTTGTTTCAACAAATGGCATTTGATATCTTCCCGTTACTTTAGCAATAGTCTCACAAGTATTAATAACTTCCACCTATTTAAATAGGTGATTTTTTATCAACACAAGTTTAAACAATGAGAATTATAAAAAAAAATATTTAAAAGTTGTTGCTTTTTGTGGACTGTAAAATAACCAAACGCTTCACTAATTCAATTAAAACAGTAATTTTTTGTAACGAAATCGCAGCGTTGTCTATTCGGTGTCAACGCCGATTGTCCCGAAAAGCCGGGAAAACAAAAAACAGTTCCAACACGCATAGACTAGCAACGTTTGCTGCGTAAATCTCAGTAGAGAATGAAATCACAATGTTTGTAAGTTTTAAAAACTTTTGACTGGAAACCGACCGACAGTTCGGTAAAATTACAAAACGCATATGAACATTTTTTTTTCCAGTGAAATTACAATAAATTATGCAATTTTCAAGTCAGAGTTGTAAAAATACTAAAAATATTTGTGAATTTTTAATGACTGTAACGAAGTTACTATTTTTCCGCTATATTTATCAGCCAAAAGCTCCCTGTAAGGAATTAAAATCCTCTTGACAGTAATAATAGGTCTAGAAATACCATTCGTGTTCGTGATAAATCCGTGGATTACATCTATCCTAATAAACAGACTGAACGCCTTCCGGAAATCACGCGAATAACGCGAGGCGTAGCTAAAATAGCACACACGAGTATAACCTGCGCCGGCTATCGACTCTCGAGAAAACATTTTTATCAAACAAGCTAGGCTATGTTCGAACGCCGACGAGAGAACTCAGTCATCCGATAGAAGCCCCAGCCAGCAGTCCAGTCGAGCCAAAAGCACACGCTACCGAGCTGACGTCACATCACGAGGATTCCCACTTAGGAGAATTCCACAAGCAATGAGCGGAACACATTGAGTCATCCACTAGAAGCCACCGAGAACAGTTGAGTCGAGACAGAGGCGCACGCCGCAAGCTGACGTCACAGCACGAAGGATTTTACAAGTTGGGTAATTATTCTATGGAAGTATAATTTGAATCGCAATCGACAGAGTCCACAAAACGGCGCGCGCATATAAGTCGGTCGAGAGGTATTCGGAAAAGAGGGGGACGCCGGCTGTAGTTCCGTTTCGACATATTTCTAAGAAGTAGTAGCTTGCCGAGCCCAGCAGAAGCAGTCACGCGTCCGACTAGTATCCAGAGTATGAGCCACAGCCCGAAGCAGTCCACGACCGTCCCGAGCTTTGCCGAAGGAGTAAGATCGGAGTTTGGGTGAATATTGTATATCGGAAATATTTTGTTAGTACCACCGATGCGATGATCGAACCAAAGCCGTAAGAGGCACATATGCATTTCAATGCTGCGTTGGTAATTTCTGCATACGAGTCCGTACGATACCCCTCCCCCCCCCCCACCGCAAGAGCTTTTGATTGCTAAGTTTACCCCGCTTGCTTGAAAACACCCTCCCCGCTTTCTCTGTATATAGTGCTTGCCATGTGTGTATTTGTTGTGATAACTTGAGGCCGCCGTCAGCCGCCCTTCCTGTATTTCTTCATTTTTAATATACCTGTTTATCCTGTTTTTAGTATTCTTTCATTTACTATCTTGAGTAGAATTTAAACATCTAGTGCGCAGTCGCCACCCAGGTCCGAAACCCAGTTAAAGGCAATTAAAGCCTGCCTTGCTGGCCCTGTTACAGTGTCACGACTATATTGACCCCTGGAGTGTCTTTCTTCACTGAGACTGCCCGGAGCAAAAGTGGCCTTTTCCACTATAAATCAAAAGGTGGCGCCCGAGGTAAGACCGAGAACAGTGATAAGCGCCAAAGTTTGATAGCAGGGGGACAAACCCCTTTACATGACTTTAAAGTAGTTTCAGTTCCAATATATTTTTGTAACTTTACAAAAAATTGTAGTAAATCAAATCACAAACAATATCTGTTAATTTTAAAAATTTTGACTGGAAACCGACCAATAGTTCGGTAAAATTACAAAACGCGTAAGAAAAATAAAAATTTTCATTTAAATTACAATACATCATGTAATTTTCAAGTCAGTGTTACAAAACGCATATGAAAAATATTTTTTTAGTTAAATTATAATAAATTATGCAATTTTCAAGTCAGAGTTGTAAAAATACTGAAAATATTTGTAAATTTTTAATGACTTTAGAGTTATTTCAGTTTCAATAAATTTTTGTAACTTTACAAAAAATTGTAGTAAATCAAATCACAAACAATATTTGTAAATTTGAAAAACTTCTGACTGGAAACCGACCAATTACCAAACGCGTAAGAAAAAGAAAATTTTTCAGTTAAATTACAATACATTTATTTGTTTATTTTTAATGACTTCAGAATAATTTCAGGTTCAATATATTTTTGTAACATTACAAAAAATTGTAGTAAATCAAGTCACAATGTTTGTAAATTTTAAGAACTTTTGATTGGAAACAAAATTACAATACATGTAGGGTTACTACATGAAGATTGTGAAATTACGACTCATCTTAGTAGATTTCCTCACATGTCTTGGTATATTACTCGAATTGTATTATATTTTGTATTGTCATTACACTGATTTGTAATTTTACTCATTTTTAAAAAAAAAAAAATTATCAGTGTATTAGCTCTAGCTCGGTAATGTAATAGCTCTAGCTCGGTAATGTAATAGCTCTAGCTCGGTATATATAATCTTGTCATATACCACTTGTGATAGATATTCTGGGTAAAGTATATTTTGATATTCCGCCAATATTGTTGCAAAAATACTAGTCGAACAAATTTGGTCTCGTGAATTTCTACAACAATATTGACACAAAAATGCCAAAGTATACTCACCAAAATATCCATCACTTGTATTATTACTTCTGAAAATAACATTCAAAATTATTCCCAAATATGTTGGAAATAAATTCACAGATCATAATATCATATTGAAAGGTGCTCAGTGACATTGTTTGCCTTGTCATGATGTCAAACTGTAATCGCCCAATGAGCACCTCACGTTTTCACTTGATGATAACATATGCATCATATCGAAACTTTGTATAGAATTGAAAGTTAAAAAAACTGTAACCCGGCTACCGAAAAAATAAACTAGAAAGTAAGAAACAAGTTAGGTATTGATTGCTATCACCGTTTTATTGAGTAGACAAGTCTTTTGATTTGATATATTAGATATTCTTGTTTATTTAGTTCTTTTGAAGTCTTCTGAGAGTTTCACATTAATAACGTTATAATACAATTCAAATGCCGTGGTCGTGCGTATTTTTATTATTCTTGATTGACGCATCTCCATTGTTTATATTTGTCTATCAAATTATGTTTGCTTTTTGTTGTTGACAACGCATGACCACGGCATTTGAATTGAATTATAACGTTATAAGAAATTCTCAATTGAATAGAAATATTTTTCTGTGAATTGAAGTTATTTTTTGTGAATGTCTAACAGAAAACTACTTCCCCGGCTAAAGGCACGCTGGACATTGAACTACATCTGCTAGATATTCTGAAAAGACCCTAACTGAAAAGAAAAAATCTAAAATTGAAAATTTGCATTTTTATTCAGATAGTTATTTGATTTTATATTCCAGTCTTAATTAAGAACTCATAAAGATGAATGAGGCAAAGAAGAATGTTTTCCCAAAGAGAGATGATTCCACATCTGATTTTATGAAAATTCTGTTCATATTTTCAACAAATCAATATAACGTTATTATTATGGAACTGTCAGAAGACTGTTTTTCATTGAATTATTTTAGAAAATCCCCCAGACTTCAGCTAAACCTTTTGACAATTCTTTGAGAATGTTAAGCTCTCTCGTTGCGCTGAAATACATGACAAAAATGATAGGCAAGGAAGCATATTCAAGTATTAGATGCTTACGGTTTTGAGGTTGAGAGTATTCATGGAAAACATCTTCATCAGAATAGTCCAGACAGCAATCAGCCTGTTTCTTTTCGTGCACAGCATACTTGCCTCTCTGGTTCATCTTGATGATGAGAACTACTAGGATGATAACTAATAGTAGAAATGCGATAGCCACCATCATTCCAATCAACCACCCTGCTGTCCCAACATTCCCATTAGCTCTTATTATCTGCCCATCAATGTCAAAAGTGTTGACTTCTTGCACATCACTATCCCTATAGTATTGTCCATCAACAGAAGTTACGATGAAATCATAAACAGCCTCCCCATCTAAATCATGCACTTCCAAGAAGTCTTCGCTATTTTCTGGATCAGTTGTCATATAGTACGACTTCCCCTTCTTCTTGTATTTGACGAAGAAATGGGAACCGGTATTTCCATATTCATCAGGAAAGCAGCGAACCTTCACAGTAGTTGGATGACCAGGTTTGACAATTTCCCAAGTGAATGATGGCTTTGAGAAGTTGTGAGGACCGGCGGGTTCCGTGTCTCTCTCAATGAAGTGTCTTATGGATTCACCGGCGTTTGTTGTAGCGCTAATAAAAATGCGGTATTTCGTGCCTGGCTTGAGACCATCTAGTTCGACAAATTTTCTGTTAGGATCGGTGATTCGTTTTCGTCTTGGTATCGACTGGTTGACTGCCAAACTGGGTTTGACTTCTGTGAAGTAAATATTGTAGCCTGTAAGGATTCCATTTGGTTTGTCGGGTTTTGTCCATAACAAAAAAAAAGCTGATGGTCCAATAGAAATACCATCGAACTCCTGTATTTTTCCAGGTATTCCCTCAGGTGTATCGAAAGATAATCTTTCACTTGGAGGACCGTCATACCTTCCATTGAACACGTAGACTTCAGCGTAGTTCCTGGTGTATGGTTCAAAGTCTGTAACCAAAGCTTCCAAATTTCCTCCATGAACTTGAATTTCCTTTGAGATACTGGAGGAATCACTCCAAGTTTTGATCTTGTATCCCTTGAAATGACCCCTGACCGACTCAACAGGAACAGGATCCCAACTCAGTAAAGCTGTCGTTGGTCCTTGAATATTGATAAGAGTGAAGTTAAATGGAGCTTCCTCACTTCTAGAGGAGACACATTCGCTTCACCTAGTCCATTAACCGCAATTACTTTGATCCTGTATTGCTGGAAAGATACCTGATTGGGTATGACCAACCTATTTTGCTCGTAGTCAAGAATTTCCTTGTAGTCGTAATCATTGCCGGCAATATCCTTCTTCCAATACTTGAATCCAGGAGCATGGTGATGTATCTGAGGCATCGGAGTCCAAGTGATCACTAAGTTATCAGGGCGATCTCCTTCACCTTTGACGTTGTCCGGATTTTTGGAGGGGACCTAGGAATTGAACAGATCTTGAAAATTTTCAGATTTTCAATTGACTCGGCCGTTACAGAATTTTTATTTAAATTCTCAACATGTGTCGCTAACACAGTAGCTTCTTCTTCAGGTGAATGTACGATAAACCAAATAATAGATTATAAAAATTTGATAGCTATAAAACTCCAGTATAATTAAGAATATGTTCAAATGATATTAAGTCTGATTTTGCAAAAAAATTTTTCTGAACAAAAGATGTTGAAAATCAGGATTTAATGAATTTTCACATTATTAGCGCGGAAAAATTTGCAAAATTCTGCAACTTTCGAAGTTTTGAGAAATAGTAATTTACATCATGTGATGAAGTTGCAACCATTCAAGTAAAACGAAAATGTTTGTTTTATCGAAAAAAAAAATTGTTAAACCTAATTTTTCGATAAAAATTCCAAAAGTTCAGCAAACTCGAAAAAATAACTAAAATAATGTTCTTGAGAAGAGTATTGATTTGCAACCTCTTGCGTATTTTTTCATGAAATTGTTTTTTTTATTAAAATAAGTATCGGATTTATTTCAAAAGTTTCAAATAATGGTTGCAAGTGAAGATGTCCTCACGTACAATGTTCTCATTAGTTTTACAACCTTGTCTGCAAAACGGAAATAGCGGTAAAATAAAAACAATCTTATATAGACTCTACCAAAAAAGCAAAAGTTCTGCAAATCGGGCAGACAACTCATTTTACCAATTGGTGGAGGTATAACAATTTGCAAACTATATTACAATGCGTAAATTAGGATTAAAAAATTTGGCACCTGAAATATTTGAATAATAAAGAATTTTATGAATAACATCATATTACTATTAGGAATTTGCATGAAAAAATACTTTGAGTACCTTTGATGGAGAATCAAGAATCTCTCGACACGTTTTCATAATTTTCTTGATTCATTAAAAAATGGAAGAAATATTGAGATTTGAAAAATACTCTAACGTCATATAGTTGTACGTTAGTACGATTAACCTACAACTGTTACGTCACATTGGTTTTTTCCCCTTTTTCACGTTTCACTGGAATTTTTCATGCGAAACCACAATTGGGGTAAGAAAGTTGAGTGGGAAGGTAAATTATAATTTTAATTAATTCAAGAAATACATTCTCGTAAAAATTGAATTTGAGATGTAATATCGATCTCACAAATCTTTATTTTTGATATTTGATAATGAAAATTATGTACGAGATTTATAATCGATAACGTTTTAATATCCTTACTTCCCTAGATAATCGATTTTAAATGAAAAATAATTATTGCATGTCGTTTCTAATGCGATACAAAATTATTGTCTTCCAATCGTTTTTTAGCAGAATATGCACAAAAATAGTTTAACGGTAGAAATAAATTTTGATTGTTGATTGAAAATGTTACAGATATTGCTTCTAAGATTAATAATCAGTTTAAAATTTTATGGTGGTTAACTACGTAACGTAAAATACGTTGGTAAAATATTTTATTAATCAATTAATATGACAAAATATAAGATAAAAGTCTTGTTTGAACTTTCATCGTCTTCGGTAAACATTTTCCCTGTTTCTTCGCAGAATACAATTCCAATCAACCAGTACAAAATATAACAGAAAATCGCGATGGATAATCAAGTATTTAACAGGACCGCACCATACGTCAGTCAATATATATCTCAAACCTATTTGCACAAAGTTTACAATTTATGGCCAAATTCAAAAAAATAATTAAATAAAAAATGTTCCGTTGAACAATGACGGTTGCAAATCTCTTGCGTCACGTAAAATATTGGTCGTAATCATAACTGCAATTTGCAGAACTTTTGAATTTATTTCGGCAGTTGTAAAAATGCAAAAAATTTATATTAGTGAATAAATAGGTTCCGTTTTTCGTATGAGATTTCAAAATGACATATCCACTGACACCGAGATCATTTTTATTTGCAACCACATTAAAAAACTAATTTGTAATTATTTCAATGCGAGTGTATTAAAAATGGCAGCGTCGAGAAAAAAAATGGATAAATAAATTATGCGTTTTTTAGAAATGGCTGCAAATTTACGTGAATATGTTAAACTTTTTTTTGTTCACTTATCCAATTTGCAGAACTTTTGTTATTTTTTTAAACAAATTACAATGAAAAACTTAAACAAATGACACAAAACAAGGTTCCGTAACGTTTACAAGGTTGCAAACTCAATGCATGTTGAAAAACATTATTACTATCAGTATGCTTAGTTTGCAGAACTTTTGCAATTTTCAGTGCAAAAAAAAGCTTGAAAACGATTTTTTAAATTTAAAGAATGTTCGTTCCGTTATCGCAGACTTCTGCAAAATTGTATAGTTTGTTTTCATTAATGCACTAACATACCACTGAAGTTTGAGAATTTTTGAAATTAATGTGAATTGATTGTCTATATCTACTGGCCTATCATCGGTAATTACCTATATCGATAAGTACCGACACTAATCTCACAATTATAATTATTACAAAAGGTTATTGCAAGTTCTAGTCAAATCTATTTCTAGGAATACAAATTCAATTTTAATTTTTCAACCTATTAATTTCTAATGTTTTCAACTGATTCAGTGTGATACCTTTATTTTCTACATGTAAAATTTCAAAATTATCGTTGAAACAATAGTTTTCTTCTAAAAGGTGATTGGAGTAAGTATGTTGAATTTTTTTTACAGGCTTTTATTTAGTTTCACCTGTCCCGAGTCTGTCTGTGGGTTTGTAATAAAATCTTACAAGTTAAATTCGACACACTTCTAGTTGTCAGATTAACGTGAAATTTGGCAAGTGTTCATAATTTCGGTGACAATGCATTATGGAATTTTTGCTGGATGAAAAACAAAATGGTGGCTCCAATATGGCGGACGAGATTTGTAATTATGGTTCGATTCTATTAAAAATTGGTATGTGGGGGGTTTTCAATATGGTGACGATTTTTGTGGTTATAGCCAGATTCCAATAAAAATTGGTATGTGGGGGTTTTTGGCGTCGAAGATCATGATTTTTATGTAAAAATACACGAATTCAAGATGGCTACCAGTTTTGTGATTACAACCCGATTCCATTCAAAATTGGTGTGTGGGGGTTTTTGGGGTCGGACATCATGATATTTTTGTCAAAATTCATGAATTCAAGATGGCGTCCCAAGATGGCGGAGTGTTTTGTTATTACGGCCCAATTCCATTCAAAATTGGTATGTGTTTTTTTTGGAGTCGGAGACTATCAATTTTAGTCAGAATTCAATAAGTTGACGGATTTCATGAATGACAAACAAGAATTGAATAAAAATTATTAAAAAAACATCAAGATAAGCTTTCATACAAATGCACTAAAAAGGAAAAAGTAATTTATTTGTTTGATTTAGGTTATTTTGTGAGTAAGAGATTCAAAAGCTTGCCGCAAATATAAAATAGGTATTCTTGCGCGGCAAGCTTTTGAATCTGCTACTCACAGAATGAGCTAGGTCAAAAAATTTAAAAACTTTTTTTTTCCTTTTTAGTGTGCATTTGTATAAAAAAAAACATTTTTATTTACTCAACTTATATGATGTTCATGGATCATATCTTAAAGGTTCTACCAGTTTGTCCAATATATACCTTAGGGCAAGTTACACAATTCAATACCCCCTATATACTCATGATTTTTCGAAATTCTGCCTTTATTATTATTGACGAATCTACCCAACGTATTACTTGACTATACGCAACCTTTTGATCTTGTTTATTAAGAAATGAAGCAATTTTTTCAGTAGTCTGTACACATTATGTAAGTGTTATATATTTTCTATTAGTTTTTGTTGGTAGGAAAACTTCGCGCATAGCTTTTGAATAGAGTTTTTTGGAGAGAATCTATCTATCAGGTCAACTTTATATCCACTGTTCAATGCAATTTGTTTTATGATGTTTTTTTCTGAAATTATCTTCTGAAAGGGAAAAATTTACCAATTTATGAATCATGTTATCATAAGCTGCAACTTTATGTTGGTAGGGATAGTTAGAGTTGAGAGTTGACATGAATAGTAATATCCGTGTGGAAGGAGTTGTGGTATAAGTATTGAAAAATTATGTTTTTTGTTTAGTTTGGTTATTGTCAAGTACAAGAATTAATTGAGTTTTCTGATTCTATTTTGTTTCTTCTTCAAAAGGATTAATTATGGGAAACCCTACAAGTCCTGTACTTGCCGAAATTTTAATGGATAACCTAGAGAATTCGATTCATGAACATCCGTTGATGAACCTTTTTTTGTATTGGTTTCGTTATGTGGATGCCATTTTGGTTTGTTTCATTTCCACCAACTGACAATTAGATATATTTCATAGATATATCAACAAAATTCGCAAAAACATAAAATTCACTATCGAAATAGAATGAATTAATTTCTTGGACTTGACAATAACCAAACTAAACAAAAAACATTATTTTTCAATTTCCACAAATCCTCCTAGAGGATATTACTATTCATGTCAACTCTAACGATCCCTACCAACATAAAGTTGCAGCTTATAATAGCATGATTGCTAGATTAGTAAATTTTCCCCTTTCAGTACATAATTTCAGAAAAGAACTTAACATCATAAAACAAATTGCATTGAGCAATGGATATAAAGTTGGCCTAATAGATAGTATTATCTCAAAAAAACTCTATTCGCGAGGTTTTTCCTATCAACAAAAACTAATAATAAATGATAGTTTAAAAACTAAAGAACACGCTTCAATAGAAAACTAAACTAAAAAGTAGAAAATAATTTTAAATTAGTTTGAAATAAGAATACAGTGTGTTACGCCCTGTAATTACAGAAATGCATTTAAAGATAATTACCAAGACGTAACCATTGTATACCGAATGCTTAAATGACTCATCTAGGAGAGAAAAACAAAGTTTATTGATTGCTACCCGTTACAGTTACAGCGAGATAAGGAAGTCAGTTTAAATAATTACCAAAACACCCGTCCAAAGTCGATAACACACCGCATCATTATAATAGTAAACAAACTCGTAATTCACCCGGGGATCGACCCGTCTAGACGCCATAAATTCACCGCGTATGACAGTCATTAAATATAACTTTCCCCAGAGAAGGCATAAAATTATGTTTTATATATTTTTATCTATGACAGAAACAAAACAACCCATTAATTATTTTTATTACGACCAGTTGAAGATAATTATAATCGCTAGGTGCGGTTAGACAAATTATCACGTGATCCGACGAAGGGTTATAAAAGCGTGAGTTTCATATCAACAAAGGGCATTCGATGTTCAACAGTGGAACTAGAAACATGTCATCCTCAAAAGTTAGGTTAAAAAGTTAGTCGAACTACATTATCTTACAATAATAATGAGAGTTTCCAAACCAGTGTAGTGAACTTCAGAAAACATAGAAATTCAGCCATTTCAAATCAAGTATTGAAGCTCCTAGTAAAAACACGAGTGAACAGTATAGTTTCCACAAATTGTCAAAGCTTCCAAAACAGAGATCATAACGGGATTCCGCAA
The DNA here is from genome assembly GCA_018342105.1 of Gonioctena quinquepunctata. Classification (NCBI taxonomy): domain Eukaryota; kingdom Metazoa; phylum Arthropoda; class Insecta; order Coleoptera; family Chrysomelidae; genus Gonioctena; species Gonioctena quinquepunctata. Next base: position 212,036 of record JAFIRS010002114.1, read on the forward strand.
TTTCAATGTTTTACGATCACTTAGAAAAACCTTATCTGTATACGAATATACCGGACGAATTAATTAGAATAACCGATTGACGCGGGAGAAAACGAACTGATAATAATAACTTCTAAGCTAATTGCCGTTTAAAACTACTCCAGTGAATAAGTGTTAAACAGGGTGAGTCTCATGTTTGTTTTTCTGTATTTATGTTTATGGCAAAACCCAACCCATTAAAATGTGTATGTGTCTATAAAGTATGTCCATAGTTTTCAAGATCACCAAGTTTTCAAAAGAGAATTATTGTTAGTCGTTTGCAGCACTTGATTGCAAGATTTCTTTTAGTAAAATTATTTCTATTGTGAAGCCCATTGCAGAATTATCTGCCAATACGCTACATTCGTTTTCCTTGTACGAATATTGTTGCCTATCATACGTCCATAGACGATTGATAGGATTGTGTCCATTTTTATTAAATATATATATACATTCTTAACTTTTATGAGTGCACTATTATTTTATTAAATCATTGTTTGGTTCGAATCTTTCTGAACGGTAGTATTTCCTGAATAAACAGCCCATGTTCCAGTATTTGAGAGATATGAACCAGATCTGAGCCGCTCCAGATTTCGTTCAGTATTGACCGTCTTCAGACAGTCGATTGCTCTTAATACTGTTTTTCCAACCTAACGAATAACGTCTGGTATTACAGGTGTGGTGGGTTAGTTCACAACACCCCGTAGTCAGGGCAAAACAAGTGATTAACAACAAATTTATTTTATCGTAAAAAAGCGTGGGGTGCTTGATGTCAATTGTTGTTAATATTTCATGGACAGATATTGGTAAAAGTAGAATCATTATGGAAATATCTTAAAAAGCACCCCACGCTTTTTTACGATGAAATAAATTTGTTGTTAATCACTGTATTCTTATTTCAAACTCATTTAAAATTATTTTCTACTTTTTAGTTTAGTTTTCTATTAAAGCGTGTTCTTTAGTTTTTAAACTATCATTTATTTTCAACTTTTTAGTTTTGTTTTTTATTAAAGCGTGTTTCTCAGTTTTTCAAACTATTATTATTATTATTTAATTTTTTTAACTATTATTCTCCAATTTTGAATAGAATCAGACCATAATCACAAAACTCGTCCGCCATTTTAGAGCCGCCATCTTGAATTCTTCAATTTTGACAAAATAATCATAATCTCCGACCCCAAAAACCCCCACATACCAATTTTGAATAGAATTGGACCACAATCACAAAACTCGTCCGCCATTTTGGAGCCGCCATCTAGAATTTTTCTACAAAAGAATCATAATATTGGACCCCAAAAACCCCCACATACCAATTTTGAATAGAATCGGACCATAATCACAAAACCCGTCTACCATTTTGGATCCGCCATCTTGAATTTTTCAGTTTTGACAAAAGAATCATAATCTCTGACCACGAAAACCCTCAGATACCAATTTTGAAAGCGAATCTGACCAAAACAAAACTCGTACGCCATATTGGAGCCGTCATTTTGTTTTTTTTCAAACAAAAATTTCTTAATGCATTGTCACCGGAATTATGTACACCTGCCAAATTTCGAATTATTCGTACGTCTGGAAGTGGGTCAAAATCGCGCCCAAAGGAGTCGGTTACAAACATACAAGTGAAGCTAATATAAAGCGTGTAAAAAAGAAATATTTTTGTGATTCATTGGCTGCAAGTTTGGGACCTAGGGTGCTCAGACTTCCTCCTTATCACTGTATGTTTAACCCAATTGAACATATATGGCATCAGCTTAAGTCAGCAGTTCGAAGAAATAATATTCCAACCTCAAGTTCAACGTTCAACTGTGGTAGCTCTTCAAACAGAAACTGCAAACATTCCTGATAGCAGTTGGGCTGTGTTTCCCATATTAAAAATGTGGAAAAGTCATATATGGATATATAAAAAATTCCCAAAGAAAAGTTTATATCAATTTGGATGACCACAGTGAAAGTGAAATTGAACTTCGTGAGTAATTTTGTTTATAAATACCTTTTATTGAGAAACTGAACTTTTTATAAAGTATAAAGTTTGACATTTTACTTTAATTAGGTATATCATATATTATTATATAATATAATTATATATATATATATATATATATATTATATATATAAATAAAAAATTCTCAATTATATTCAAGCGATGTTTCTTTATAATTTAACCCAATATCATTATACCTACCTATAAAACTAAATTTAATGGCTAGAGCAGGTACAATCTGCTTAGAATCCATCGCCTGCTGATAACTCAAGTGGTTGGTGATTTACGACCTTCTTAGATTTCTGGATCTACCATACTTATATCGATAGAGGTAATTACCGTATTACCGATAATGTATTATTTGGTTTACAGTACATTCACCTGAAGAAGCCACTGTGTAAGCGAAATATGTGAATTTAAATAAAAATTATGTGGAAATCCAATAAGTATGTTGTCACTTAATAGTTATTAAATCAACTAGTGTATTAATGGTCGCGATATTTTAACGCGAGAGCGAAGCGAGCGCGTAATGTACGAGATCATTAATCGCCATTTTAATATACGAGTTGATTACAAAAAATGTCCGTCGACCTCGTTCCTGGGGTCAACGTGAAATTTTCGATATCCATTTGCTTCAACTAGGAGAAAACTTAAAATATTTGGATTTGAAAATACATAAATTTGACAGCGCGAAGGTAATATGATTTGGAATTTGAATAATATTTGAATTCGTGTATGTTTAGTTTCCTATACCACATTAACAGCTTTCTTTTTGACCGTGTGAGTAGCACCGGAGCTACCCAGGAGCACGAAACACTCACACCGACCCGTTTTTTTAGGTCGAGCTTCAAGCTCCGGAGCAACACCAACAACCTTCCCCTGCCCCCTCTTGCACTCGCCGGGAATTTGGTGTAACAAGCTCTTTTTGGTTATGTTTGTTGTTTTTTAGTAGCGCAGTAAATACCTTACATTAATATTAAACTTTATCTAAGAGTAATCAAAACAATAGTGCAAATGAAAAAGAGTTGCAAATAAATGATTTTTGTGATATTTTGACTATTTATTTTTATTCAATGTATTCCAAAAGATCTTTTTTTTTCGAACTTATCTTATTGAATATTAAGTTTTTTATTTATACATTTTGAGTTCAACCACTGTTTAGAGTAAGGGTTTTTTTGTGATATTTCAACAATTTATTTTTCCATTTTAAGGTGTTGATATGTTCTTCAAAATATTTTATCTGTTTGGCAAAGTTGAGCTTTTCATTTAAACTTTATAGATCATTTTTGAAGTGGAATTTTGTGATAATTTCACCATTCTGTGATATTCTAAGATTTTTGTTGAGTGGATATTTATTGAATAAACATATAATGTTTCATGAATTTTATTGAACATTTACATTCGAAAAGAGAGTATACTTCATGAATTAAATATTTTATTGAAGACTTGCTGTTGTCTGTGGATTTTTTCTCCAACTTCAGCTTGCATACCCATACCTAAGGATAATTGGCAAGGTACCACAGAGATAGTAAAATTGTTTTATCGGCAGAAACATTGGGTCGTCCAGCAGAGTACGCAGGATATTTTGATTGTTCGAAGAGACCTGAAATTTTTAGAGTAAAAATATATTCAATTTTTCAAACAAAAGGATGTATACCAATGATATTATAAGTTGTCTTTCATGATACGTGAAAATTGGATTTGAGTTCATTGTTGTCATATTACTTCACAGTTTCCTCGATATAATTTACAATTCTGGTACGTTTTCTCCTAGGCCCACTTTCATCAGAATCAGCAAACAAACTGTGCAAAGAGCTAGTAGAGTCTGAAATACTCAAATGGTTACCTGGTCTATCCATTAAGGTCTTGAAAAGTTAATACTGATTTAAATCCACTCATATTTCATTGCTGTTAACTTACTATTATCAACATTTCATTTTCAGAATCTCACATATCTAATATAATTGTTAGATTTTCGATTAAGCTTTCAAGCTTCAAATCAATTCAAAGGCTTAAACGAAAACAATAAATAGACAGTATATGTCAATTACTAAATCTTATGCGCATGTGCAAAGTATCCATCCGAAAACACCACTAAAATCCGTTTTATTTGGGAGCAGCTCAGGTGCATCAAACACGGTACAGCTCCAGTGCACGAAGCCCCAAAAAGAAAGCATCTAATGATGCATTATTAGAGAAATCGACCATTAGTAGTTTATTAAGTAGTTTATGTTTGGCTGCATATATCACAATCATGCATTAATAGGGAAATTGAGCGTTAATAGGAGTAATTAACGAACGATCTCGTCTACATTAAACAGACTCGTTAATACGAGGCCGCCGGAAAAAATATTTTCAGAAGTTCCAAGTACACTTACCTCTGGGGAAGTGGTACACACATCTGAATGAGAAGAAGGCGTTGAAGGTCCCATTTTGTTGACAGCGATGACACGAAACGAATAATTGGCCCAAGGACTGATAGGCACGTTGAAGGTCATGTCTGTCGACGGAACATGATTGAAGGCATCGTCCCACTCTTCTGGGGTGAAACTCGTATTGTATTGAACAATGAAATAGCGAATGGGGGCATGATTGTCACCCATAGGTGTCCAACTGATAGTGGCATCTTTCGGATGACATTTAACGCCAGCCATCCTTGGCGAATTCGGCACATCTCGTACTGTGAGCTGGGCTTTAGCTGAGGCTTCATCTAGCTCCGTTCTTGCCAGGCAGGTGTATGTTCCAGAATCAAGTGCAATAGTTTTCGTTATTGTTAGAGAGTAATTCGAAGATTTGATAAATCTTGGTTGTCCCACAAAATCAATTAGCTGACTGTTTTTCAACCACAATATTTCCAAGTGGAGTGATTCATCAGCAACCGCATCACATCTGAATGTAACAGGATTACTAGCCTCAACTTCACAGTCTCCTGGACCATCCGTAATATTAGTGTGGGCTACAATTAATCCGGTTAAACTATATTTTGATTTACGACACCATACAATGAATCAAACAAAGACACTTACTTTTGCTTTCCAGTTCGAAATATTACATATAGATAACCGACGAAACCAAAAAGGAGGTTCTCTATTCCACGCATATTTTTGTTTTTTATCATTTTTTTTATGTATGATCACGCATAACTTTCTACTGAGGCGTCCGATTCCGATAGGGTGTACTTCGAAGTTGGTCCCATTTGAATTTAACAAATGAAATCCACTCCTAAGGGTAGCAAAATGAAGGATATTGATCACTCACCCTCTGAATTCTGGTCCGTTAACCGATTCTATCAGACATAACTTTGTACTGGGATCTTCGATTTGGATGATTCTTCTTTTATCAGATAGGGTATACCTCATAGTTGATCATATTTGGATTTCGAATGAATTATCCACCCTCACGGGTAGAAAAATAGGGGATAATTGATTTTTCACTTGTGAACATTGGCACACATATGTAGTTGACAATGACAGATCTAGTGTCATTATCACAATAAATATATTCTATGAGAGGATGGAATGATATACAAAGTAATGAAATAAAGTAACCAGAACAACAAAATAATTTATATTACAACAAATAGTAAAGTAGATAATCATATTATTTAACTGGTAATAGTTGAGTAAGTGGGTAAGTAAGTATTTTGGAAGTAATAAAAAAACAAGCAGTTATTAATTAGTAGATTTCAGCCACAAAAAATTGAAAAATAAAAACTTTTTTACAAAAAATTAAACCGACGAAATACGGAACTGAAGAGTAAAAAATAAAATAAACCTTCTTAGTCTCAATAACTACGCTCCTAAACTAATGTAAGTAAATAATTTTGAATCGGCGCCAAACAAACAAGCAAATGAATTAGGTAAGGCGTAAAATAATGGCATCGAGTTGGGCGGTGACATTTTGATAATTTTTTTAAAGTAATTTAATGATCTTCGTTGATTGTTCGTTTGGCGCCGACTCAAAATCAGTTACTTTCATTAGTTTAGGAGCTTAGTTATTGAGACTAAGAAAGTTTATTTTATTTTAGTTCCGTATTTCGTCGGTTTAATTTTTTGTTAAAAAGTTTTTATTTTTCAATTTTTTGTGGCTGAAATCTACTAATTACTAACGGCTTGTTTTTTTATTACTTCCAAAATACTTACTTACCCACCTTACTTCAACTATTACCAGTTAAATAATATGATTATCTACTTTACTATTTGTTGTAATATAAATTATTTTTGTTGTTCTGGTTAGTTTATTTCATTACTTTGTATATCATTCCATCCTCTCATAGAATAAAATGATTGTGATAATGACACTAGCGATCTGTCATTGTCAACTACATATGTGTGCCAATGTTCACAAGTGAAAAATTAATTATCCCCTATTTTTCTACCCCTCCTTTTTGGTTTCGTCGGTTAAAAAGAAAGGTTGTGAACTCGACATTAGATTAATGAAAGAGGAGATAGAACATCAACCATCGCGCAGGCTAACCATTTTCCCCTTCGTCCCTACTCTAAGAGTCCAGCCAATGGAATAAGATTTCGCTTGTGCCTGCCTTCATCGCTTCTAAATCGGATAGACGACGCGACGGCGCGGAATCGAGCAATATTTAAATTTCTCCGTTGGAGAAGGTTAAAAGTTATTTGGAATATTTTGTTTTTGTAGAAAGTGATATTACTGTTTATATGTGAGATATTCCATAGGAAAGGGTCTAAGGACTCCAGATACGGATTTAAAAATACGTAAATAATCTCGTATATTACTGTGTCATGTGCGAATTGAAATTTTCAACGTAATTTGATTGATTTTTAACCTCTTTTCATTAGGTTTGGATTATGTTATTAACTAATTTTCATAAATTAATTAGGACATGCCCATACTGATTTGTGGCTTTAAAATTCAGTTAGCAGTTTGTATTTGTTTGGATTTGAGTAGGAAACACTTCTATTATAGCTTTTTTATAAAGTTTTCTCGACAGAATATTATCCATAAGGTTTGTACTATAACCGTTATTAATAGCAATTATATTCAATTCTTTATTGAAATTTTCTTCTGAAAGCGGAATATTGATTGATCTATGTATTATACTGTTATATGCGGCTAAATTATGTTGGTATGGATTCGTTGATGTACAATACACAGTACATCAACGCATCCATAACAACATAAATTAGCCGCATATAACAGTATGATACATAGATTAATTAATATTCCGCTTTCAGAAGAAAATTTCAATACTTAAAGAATTAAATAAAATAGAAGTGTTTCCTACTCAAAACGATAAACATAATTACAAAGTTATCACATATTTAGGCCATCCTGCCGAAAAAATGTCTACCTTTCTGCTTAGAAATAACATAAATATCGCATATAAAACAGATAATAATTTAAGTAAATTTATTAAGAACAATAAAGTTAAAAGTGAGAAATCTGATAAATCTGGAGTATATACATTAACTTGTGGCTCTTGTGATAGTTTTTACATAGGCCAATAAGGCTGGAAATAATAAAATAATGTTCAATAAAAATAGTTATTTATTATACAAGGGAAAAAAGTATTAGATATTAGCTCGAGGTTGTGTTGTCTCCCGTCGCGAAGCGTAGGGAGACAAAAAACCAAGAGCTAAAATCTAATATTTTTTCCGTGTATAATACACAATTTTTTCTGTCACGGGAAAAACGACCATTTAATATTGAAAAAACATATGATTACAATATATTAAAGTCAGAAAATTATCGATGTGAAACCACCTAGCGACAATTAGAACTGCGTTGCTAAGGAAACCTTTAAAGTAAGCAAATATCTGTCAATTTAATTATGTGATTTGATTTAAAAATTGCGAACTTAGTGGTTGTTCAGTAGTTATTTCGAATAATATAAAGTTTAAAAATGTCTGATTCCGAGTTTTCTCTGACTCCACCGGAGTTATAGTCTAGTCAACAAGTGCTTTTTGGACCAACTTTTTTCAGCAGTCTCCGAAAATTATGATCGAGGTGTCATTCGATTCGGAATGACTTCTAGATGATTTTTGAAAAAAATGAAGCTTTGGTTTTTGGCAAATATCTCAAAAACTAATGAAGATTTTTCAAATCTGAAAAAAGATTCAAAAAGAGGAGGAAATTTCCTGGAAAAAGTCTTCATTCCCGGAATTGTAGGATCAATATTTATAATTTTCCCAGAGGGATGAAAATACGGCCGAAAACGGGTACTCTGTCTTGGGCAAGCCGCGCCCACTTTGGACACTTTAACAATAAAAATTATTTAAGCATACTAAATATGAAAATAAAAAATTGAAAAATTCAGACACTAACTGAACAGATGCAAGAACAATAATCCGCTTGAAAAAAATTTTTATCACAATTTTTCAATTAGTTATTCAATAGTTAATTAATAATTTTTTTCTGCTTGAACATGAACATTGCAAGTGTGATAATTGTTAAACTATAAATTTAAGATTTTTTTCCTCTCTTGGAGCAATTCTTGGAAGGCTTCAGAATAGAACCCCGTTGGAAAAATTAAAAAAAATTCATTTTTCAGTTTTTTATAAATAATTTTCGTTGTTGCAAAATTAAATACTTGAATTAATCATTGAAAAAAATGTTTTTTTTCAAATATTATTAACGATCCGTTTTTATGTTATCAGAAACTGCATAGAAATAATTTTTGAATTTTTTATCTCTAATTGTTTAAACAAATGCGTTGTTTATAAGATAATTGAAATTTTATTAGTAGATGTAGCGAAAGTAGCGTTACAAAAATTATTGCCAGCTAAATCGCGGAAAATTTACGAAACCGCGTATTCAAGATTTATGGAATGGAAGATGAAAAAGACATGCAGTTCTTTCTCAGAGACGGTGTTATTGGCTTATTTTTACGGAACTGGCGCAACAACAAAAGCCATCAACAGTGTGGTCGAATTATTCAATGATTAAAAGTATGTTACAATCCAATAATATAGACATTTCAAAAGATTTCAAACTAATTACATTTCTGAAACAAAATGGGAAACGTTACACGCCCAAGAAAGCTGCGATTTTTACGAGTACACAAATTAGTAATTTTTTAAATAATGCTTCCGATGAAGTTTATTTAATGGCCAAGGTCGTTGTTGTATTTGGGATTGCAGAATCTTGTCGAATTTGTGAAATCAGCCAGGTAACATTAGATGATATTGAAGATTCGGTAACGTTATTAATTGTGAAACTTAAGCAAACAAATAATGATGTAAACAGGAGATTTGTAGTTCCTGAAGAATATATTAAATTTTACCGTCCGTCCGTCCGTCCGTCCAGCAGCAGCAAAGGACCTGTTTTATGCATATCGCAATGGAAAATGTATCAATCAGGTAGTGGGTAAAAATCAGTTTTATGAGGTACCTGATACAGTAGCTAATTTTCTTTAACTTGAAAATTCTAACATATACAGGTCATTCATATCGAAGATCGTCTGCTACACTTTTAGTTGAATCTGGGGGAGACTTGATGACACCAAAGAAACATGGCGGTTGGAAGTCATCAACGGTCGCTGAGGGGTATGTTGATAAATCGGTAGCACACAGGACAGAAATAGCTAATAAAGTGTTTAGAACGTGTGGCAGTGCTGAAATAATACCCGATTTGCGACCAGGTATATCAACGGCAGTTGTGTCCATGGCAGAAAAAAATATAATTTCAACACAAGAAAATTCAATTGATTGAGGAAAGCTGAATACACTGTGTAGAAATAAGTAGAAGAGGAGATTTTGTATTAAGTGTATATTTAATTGATTAGCAAAGCGCTTTCGACTAACGTCATCATCAGTGCTTCCTGAAAATTAAATACTCTGATTGATTGATGAAAGGTTGGAAAATGTGGAAAAATGATAGGCGAGTCCTTACATAGTCAGGTAACAGGAAATGTAACAATAAAAGAAGACATGTTCATAATTATAACAGATGTTTGGGTTCAACGAATAAAGCGTGTTGAAAATACCTAAGACCATATGGGAATGTAATAGTTCAATGACAACTTCAAATGTCAAGTGTCGAACATTAACTTGGGAGGTGATGTTACCAACTTGAGGAAGTAAGAAATGAATTCAGATTTCAGAAATAGTTTAAAAGGTTAGAAAAGAGAAGAAGAATTGAGTAAGGTAATAATTAAGTGATGATCCTTTTATGACTTTTTCGAACCACGTGCGTAAAGTGACAACCTCGTGAGAGAAAAATAAAATAAAAATTATCACAAGTTTAGATAGTGCCAATTAGATAAACACAAGCGATAGAGTTTCGCGAGAAAGTAAAACATCGGTAAGACACCCAAGGGTACTAATTATTTTGCTTTGCCATATAACCACGCTTTTACCCAATAGCTTAACCCCACCTAGCCTATAGGTAGTTAACATGATGGAGGACTCAGGGGGTCCTGGTGACCCCCAGAAGAGTAAGACAACAACAACCCCAGAACCCCTGACAATTAAAACATATGACCGCCTAGACACCCCTCCCTACATTATCATAGTCGAGAGCACAGACAAAAATATAGGTAGCTTACACCCGATAAAAGTAGGACGAATCCTAAGAAACAGTGGAGTTGAAGGAATAGACAAAATCACGAGAAAAGGAAGAAACAAAATAGGAATAGAATTCATCAATCACATCACAGCCAACAACCTCACCAGAAATGGAGTACTTCAAGAACAAGAATGGGAAGCATACATACCCATAACACTAGTCTCCTGCGAAGGTATCATAAGAGATGTGGACCTAGACGCAGATATGGACCTAGACGCAGATATGGACAACATAGTCAAATACGCAAAATCAGCATGTATAATATTAGCGGCACGAAGACTGAACAAAAGAGAGCACAACAAAACAAAGGATACTGTCGAATACGTCCCAGATGATAAAGTCCTACTTACGTTTCAGGGGAAAAAGATACCTGAAAGTATACAGTTTGACTACGTGGAACTTAGAGTCCAAGTATACAAGAGTCCAGTACTACAATGCACAAATTGTCTACGTTACGGACATACAAAAAAGCAGTGCAGAAGTAAAATAAGATGCCCGAAATGCACAGAAGAACACGAAGAAACCGAATGCCAGAAACAAGTACCCAAGTGCATTTACTGTGGACTTGAATATACCGCACTGGATAGAAATTGCAAAGAAAGAGAGAGACAAAAGAAGATAAAGGAGATCATCGCATACAATAACAAATCTTACTATGAGGCATGTGCCATGGTACCAACACTACTATCTAAGAAAAAAGTAGAATTTACAGGCAATGTCACAGATTTCCCCCAGCTAAAAACCAATCAAAACTCAACCATAACAGTAGAGGAAAGATACGCATACGCAAGGCAACGTAGCCCAAACAGACCAAGTTACTCACAGACACTCAACAATAAAAAAAGGAAACCAACAACACCCATGACCCCTCCAATCCACCATAGTGAAGAATACAGGCAATGTTTGTTCCCCCCACCATGCAGAACCCCAGTCAGAAGTGTAATCAACTCACCATCACAACAAATGGAAATCGAGGAAAGCCAAGCAGACTCAATTGATGTAGTGGACTTCCTAAAGATAATAATAGAAAAAACAAATCTCACAAGAGAAATCAAAAGGCAAATAATCATGGAAGCGCATAACTTCACAGAAAATTACATGCTCGTAAATAACACCCCACCCTCACCAATAAACAAAAGAAATACGCTCAATGAAAATACGAACACTATAGGAAATGACTCACCAGACGAATATTAGCCAGCACATCAAAATAGCACAATGGAACATAAGAAGCGCATCAGCAAATTATGACGAACTCAAAATAATAATAGACGAAGAAAGACCTGATATAATTATGCTTAATGAAACATTCCTACAGCCGAACAAAAAATTCAACATTAAGCACTACACAATAATAAGGGAGGACAGACATGACGGCTACGGAGGTTTAGCCATAGCAATAAACACATCTGTACCATTCCAAAAAATGCAAATACAATTAAACATACCACGACGCTTCCAAATCCAAGGAATAAAAGTAGGAAACATGCAGGTGATCACAGCATATTGTCCACCGGATTTCCACATGTCACTGAACAACTATGATAATATTTTTGATAATCTAAATGCACAACACGAAGCATGGGGATCCACCAACAATAATGTGAGGGGCAGAAACTTGATGATATCATTAAACAAAAACAACGTAACTTTCCTAAACGATGGAAGACCAACACGTATAACACTACCTGGACAAGGTAACAGCTGCCCGGACATCACAATCTGCTCACCAGATCTAGCCACCCTCTGTCATTGGAATGTACTAGAATCTCCAGGAATGAGTGACCACTTACCTACCACAACATCCATCAATAGAAATATAGACCACCAATTCAAAAATAAACCCATATCTAGGTGGAATACCAAAAAAGCAGACTGGCAGCGGTACAATACAGAACTAGCAGAAGTGCATCAAGAAATGGACTACAAGGAATGGACGGAAAAACTAACAAATGCTGCTAATATAGCTATACCAAAAACGAGCATAACACTAGGAAAAAAGAAGTTTGTGGAAAAACCATGCTGGTGGGACGAAGAATGCAACGAGCAATACAGACTACGAGGGACTGCATTAAGGGAGTACAGAAATCAAGCGACAGATGAAAACTTCTATACCTACAAAAAAACGGCAGCCAAAATGAGGAAAATAACAAGAAGAAAGAGAAAACAAAGCTTCATTCAATTCACTGAAACACTGAACAGGGACACCCCTATTGGACACATATGGAACGTAGTACGGAAATTTGCAAGATCAGCTGCGGGAGAAAACCGACACGCCACCGAAAATGAAAATTGGATAGCAGACCTGTTGAACAGTCTCACCCCACCATACATACCAGAGAATAATAACAGAATTGTGGATACCAATCAAGAGCAGTCCCCATTATTCACCGTAGAAGAACTAATGGTGGAACTAGAGAAGAAAAAAGAAACGGCACCAGGAACAGAGGAACAGACCAGATAAGTTACTCCATGATTAAAAAACTTCCAGAAAATATGATAAGAAAACTAGTACACTTTTACAACAGCTTACTCCGAGGAACCATGAATGTACCAGAAGAATGGAAAACTCAAACAGTTATACCAACCATCAAGCGAGACAAAGACCCAAATAAATATGACAGCTACAGGCCTTTGGTCCTAGCACCCCGCATCTGCAAATTGTTTGAGTCAATGCTGAAGAATAGAATAGAACACAAACTGGAAAATGAAAAGTTCTTTGGGGACATGCAAACAGGATTCAGAAAAGGTAAGGGGGTTATCGATAACCTTATTACACTGTCAACTGAAATATATACTGCATTTACCAAAAACGAGAAAACACCATGTGTATTTCTAGACCTGGAATCAGCGTACGACAATGTTAATCTGAGCAAGCTTAGAGAGAGTCTCAACCAAGCCAATGTCAACGAGGACATAATCAAAATTATAATGCAACTTCTGGAAATCCGCAGAATATCAATAAGATCACCAAACACGGGAGAGCTCAGTGGGCCCCAAGAAGCTCATAAAGGGCTATCCCAAGGGTCACCCCTGAGCCCCCTACTATTCAATATATATACAGCAAGCCTAGCAGAACAAGGAGCTCACAATACCAAAATTCTGCAATACGCGGATGACTTGGCACTGGTAATATCACACAGGGATCCAGCAGTTCTACTGGAGACAATGGATCAGACATTATATAATGTGAACACATGGTTGTACCAGCATGGAATGAAAATATCAGCTTCCAAATCCAAGGCTATAATATTCTCAAAGAGAGCGCTGAGAACCCCTCTACCACAACTTAAATTAGAGAACAACACCATTGACTGGGCGCACACATACAAATATCTGGGAGTGATCTATGACAGACAAATGAGGTGGACAGAACGCATAGAAAACTGTGTTAGGAAAGCAACCAAAGGAATCAATATTATGAGAGCACTAACCAGAACATGGTGGGGATCAGACCCAACAACCCTGCTGAACATCACTTAGAATATGGCATGCAAGCCGTATTCAAAACGTCAAAAGCAAATTTGGCAAAACTTGATAGAGCACAATACCAAGCACTAAGAGTAGCACTAGGGTGCATGAAATCAACACCCACCAATGCCCTGTTGGCAGAAGGAGGAGAAAGCCCATTAGGAGTACGGAGAACCTGGATATGCACGAAGTACGCCCTCAAAAGCATAGCGTACACAGGCAATAAAACCACAACTATGCTGATCAACCTCTACGGAAAATACAATGAGGAACCACTATATTGGAGAAATAAAGCACCACCGGACATGATAGAGGGGCTCGACTTAGCTCTACAATACAAAAATCAGATAGAAACAGAAAATGGGCTCCCGTGCTTCAGAGCAGACCTTGAAACACAGATAACAAAACTACAATGGATAAACTCACATATCACCAAAGGAGGCATTGGCAGCGAGCTGGATTTTAAAGATCTAATAAGTAGATACCCCGAGCACGAAATAATCTACACGGATGCTTCAATAGATCACGAGACAGGACGGAGTGGAATAGGAGTACACAGCTCAACAGCTAACTTGGACCTGGCAGAGAGGATACAAAACGGAACAACAACATGCAAGGCAGAAATTTTGGCAATAGACAGAGCAATCACGGAGAGAACGAACAATACTGATAAACTTATAATAATAGCGGACTCCAGAAGTGCTCTGGAGGAGAAAATAACAAAAAGTGGCATAAATGCAAAAAATGACAAGATCACCCTGAATGTTCGAAGGAAATTAATTGATGCAAAGGCAAGGAACAAAGACATCAAATTGATATGGGTACCAAGCCATACAGGAATAACAGGATATGAGAGGGCAGATAAACTAGCAAACGAAGGTCGGGGAAAACAAAGGACCATACAGAATAAAATTCACTACACCGAACTATATCAGAACATCAAAAAATACCTGAAGAACGTCTGGTGCAATATATACAACCAGCAAAGTCAAGAAAAAGGGAAAAAATACCATGAATTATGCCCGGAACCACCTCAAAAACCATGGTTCTACAAAACACCTTACACATGCAGAAGACATATCACCACCATTATACGCATGAGAACACAACATTGCCTGACCCCCCAACATTTACATAGAATAGGAGTCCGAGACAGCCCACTATGCGAATGTGGTGAGCTAGGGGACCTGAACCACATATGTTTGAGATGCCCACTCAAGCAGCAACAAAACTTAACTCTGATTGAGAAACTGACAGAAAAAATCGCACCACCCATCACTGTACAAAAAATAATCACCTACCCCAACGCTGTAGGAGCAAAACTCCTCATAGAACACCTGGGAAAAAACAAGATCAAGCTGTAGTGCACCCATGAAAACTAAACAAACTATACTAAAATGTGACTGCATAGAACTGAGCATGACGAACTGTGTATGACGAACTGTGCATGACGAACTGTGCTTTGCATAAAACTAATGATTGCTTGTAGATAGTGTGTAAATATTGTAAATAATTTAGCTAAATAATCGGAATTTGCAGGACCAAACTCCCAAACCTATCCTTACCACACCTGGCGCAAACCCATGTGATAATGATCAGAACACGCCACTGATCGAGAAGAGTCTTATATGTAACCTTATACCTTGTTCCTTACATGTGGGGCATGGGCATAGTTCTCAGACGCACGAGAGTGCATCCTGCATGAGCAATTGCAAATAATAATTTAGAAATCTGGCTGTACGAGTTCAAGAAGAAATCGAGATGCCATGGAATATAGAAGAAAGAGAGAGAGATCCTTTTATGAAGGGAAATAAATCTCTATTCCAATTCATTTGGGAATTAAGGCAAAGGTCATTTTTGGCTGATTCTTTAGAGAGTTTTTATTGTTTATGTTGTGTAGAATTTTGGAATCATTGTTAGGGGTTAACCATAGTTTTAGAAAAAAGTTATTTCATAAAAAGTGATATTTTGTTAGCTGTCAACAGAGATAAAATGTAAACTTTTTTCCCGTCACAGAAAAAACAGTATTATTGTGACACATTGGCAGAAGAAATGAGTCATACAGTAGTAAGACTTCCTCCTTACCATTGCATATTCAATCCAATTGAACACATATATATGGCATGAGCTGAAATCATCGGTAAGGAGGATAATGTTTCGCCAACTTTAAATTCATCTGTGATAGCTTTGATTCAGTCAGAAATGCAGAATATGGATTCCAAATGGAAGCTGGGAAAATTGTGTAGCGCATGTACAATACGTATTCTTTGTTATTGAATCAGACGTTATACATCATCTTTACGTTTATATATATTTTTTACTTTTTTCGATACATCAAGAATGAGTACCTATTTTTTTACTAGTATTTGGAAAACTGTACTTTGTTGTCTACTAGAAGATAAAAAGGATATTTCAGTTTAAAAAAATAGTAGTTTATAAAAACTATAAAGTACCACTTTCCACGCTCGTTAGTAAATATAATATTTTATACCAGCGAAATAATTTGTTGAACCGAGCCGTCAATAAAACATATACTCTTGTGAAAATTTCATTTTATCTATCGTCCATGCTTGTGGTCGATCGACCGCTTAGCCTTATCGGTAATGAATAATAATGAATCTCTTAAGGGCCCCACTCACGATCCAACTACGCTGTATGATTTTGTTGAATTCGATCCAATTGAACGCAATTTGATCGTGTATTTTCGCCATCCAACCAAGTAGGCGCGATTTGATTGTATTGGATTGCAGTTGGACCGGTCAGTCTGCAGCAGTACGGCATTGTTGGTTTGATGGTTAATTTGACAGTGTATGGTGTCATGCGATTTCAAGCGTACGATTTGAGAGCAAAACAAAGTATTCGCTGATGAATTTTAATTTCAATAATGGCATCATATGGCGAGAACTTTTTAAGAGACGTCTTTGATTTATATAAAGAACAAGAATGCCTCTGGAAAATAAAGTCGCCATTATATTATAATAAATCATCTCGATACAGTCGCAATTCTTCTAATAAATTAACGTGACCATAGAGTGTGTTTTCAATAACCAATTTTTGCACCACCTCCTCCGTTTTTTTGTATTTTTTTCGTTTATTTTCGGTTATACAAAACGCAAGAGCTGCTGAAAGTATATTTTCATTGGATATCGCATCATTCGAAAATTAAACTAGTACTGCAAAATCGTAATGTGTATGTTCCTCTCCTATTTCCAACAAAATTCTACTACAATCGCATACGATTCAATCGTTCGTGAGTGGGGCCCTTTAGATGTATTGCAGTACTATAAATGCCACGGTGTGCCGTAAAATACTATGTATTATAGTAGTGCAATTTTTATGCGTTGCAGAAAAGCGGTAAGTTTTCAAAATTTTAAAAGCTTTTATGGTGCAGCGATTTTGGTTCCAAAGAAATGAGGGAGGGTACGTCAGGGCCGAATTTTGGATTTTCATTAAACGCTTACTAAAGATATGATTGTAATTTTAAAATGTTATTTCAATTTTTTTTTCCAGAAATGGATAAAAGCGAGAGCAGTGGAGGGTTGAAAGAATGATGCCATACCCAGACCAATCCAAAACGATTTTATTTTTCCTATTTAGACATACATTTCTATCTTTACTAATGTGTATACTGTTTTCGCAAAATGGAGAGGAATATTCAACAAAGAATAAAAATTCCCAAAGTCTCCATGATTGTTTACTGCTCTTCATCTACCAACCTTTAGTTAAAAATATATCAAACTAAAGGTTGGTAAATGAAGCGCAGTAAACAAATACTTTCACCTATAGACTGGTTTCAGTATAGGGCAATCCCAGCCAAAGATCCGAAGATCTCAGGCTGAAGCGAGACACACACAGCCATGCTTAGTCAACAATGGGTAGGTATACGTCACCAGGTGCCGTTTTGCAGGTGATTTTAAAATTCACCTCGTATCGTGCACCCATTGTTGTCTAAGATGGCTGTGACGATGTTTGAATCAGTCTCGCTTCAGCCTGAGATCTTCGGATCTTTCGCTGTGGCTTACTGATGAGGGCCAACAGCCCGAAACTAGTCTATAGGTGTCAGGCGAGACTAATTTAAATTAAACACAATAATGTATTTTAAAAAGAAATATTTGCAATTTAGTATTCATTTATATGAATTATTGCATAGATGTCGAGCAGATATCATTCAACATTCTGCATGGTATTAGCCAGGAAAGTAGTTGTTTTCTGCTCTTCATCTACCAACTTTCAGTTTAATTTATAGGTACTGAATACTATTGGAAATTATTACTGTAATGAAACCTTGTGATATGATTAAAAAATCACGTGGCAGGGAAAAATCGCTCAAAAAGAGGAAGAAAATATATCAGAACACGCACACAACTTTTCTCAAAAGTTATATATTTGTATGAATATGAAGAAGTAGAACAGGGAAACAGTCTCAATTAAATATTGATAGAAAGATTTTTCTGTGAATTGAAAAATCCACCATTAAAATGAAGTTATTTTTTGTGAATGTCTAACAGAAAACAACTATCAGATGTAGTTCAATGTGCAGCGTGGCTTTAGCCGGGGAAGTAGTTGTTTTCTGTTAGACATAATCATTATGACAGTGTATGAAGCTGATTGTGTTATAGTATTTGAACATTTTTATCTACTCATATTATACAGAGGCTTAATAAAGGAAATAGAATTTCAAAAATTATGTAAAAACAATCTCTTGAAACTAATAGCTATTAAATAATTATTCTTTTTGTGGTTTTTTTCTTTTTAAAATATATAACTGGTTTTTCATAACATAACAACATTCCTAAATTTATATTCAATAATTTTCTACTAGTTAGAAAATTTTGAATATCAATTTCATTATTTACAGTTATTGAATCTACATTAACTAATACTATTTTTCTACTTTCAGAAAACTACCTTGCTGGATTTTCCACCAGTTCAAGAAAAACAAATTCTACAACGATAACTATCATTTCAACTATTAATATTAAGTTTTATATTTGTAAACATTTTAATTAAAATTTCTGAGGATGTATTAACCTATAGCTATTTATAGCATTCTCTTTATCAACCTCATAGGGTCCTTCAAATGGCATTAAAAGTTTTGCACAAATACCTAATCTTTTATTTGGTATTCTTAATGCTTTTATAATGACTAATTCTCCCTTCTTGAACTTTGTCTTTTTAGTTCCTCTTTCATTTTCCTTTTTTATATATTTATCAGCATTTCTTTTAATTCTTATATTTATTTTATATATTATTTCTTGCATATCTCTTTCATTCATAATCCATTCTCTTTCAGGCATTCTTCCTGTCATAATGTATATAGGACATTCTTTCGTAATAGTGCTAGGTACTTCATTGAAATATTTTTCTATCATCTCTAAGTTTTCATCCCATGTTTTATGATTTTGCTGCGATGTCAATCTCAAATATTTTATTACCTCCTGTATATATCTTTCTGTTGGGTTTGATGCTGGATGTCTAATACTAGTAAAATTTAATTGTATTCCCACACTCTGTGAAAAATTCTTCATTTGCTCATTAGTAAAATATGTAGCATTGTCTAAAATAATTTGTTCAGGTTTACCTACTTCTACTATGAATTTTGTTAAAAGATTTTTAACAGTTTTAAAATTAGTCCTTTTTTATTAAATTTTATTTTTATTTTATAATATTTTTTTTATAAAATTTTTATTAATTTTATTTTTTTTTACTTAATTGACAAATTGGCTACGATTTTTTTAGTTAATTCCAAATCTTGAGAACTTATATAGTTTTCTCTAAATATTAACCAAACTTTTCTAATCCCTATATGTATGTATTTCTGATGTATATATGTAATCATTTCTAGATTATTTATTTTTTTACCATTTTTTTTTTTTTTCCCATCTCCATTCTCGTTAAAGTGTCTGTGATGAAATTTTGTTTTCCTGGTATATGCCTAATTTCAAATGTATATTCTTGCAGTAATAATGCCCATCTATGTACCCTATTACTTGCATATTTGCAATTTACAATTGACATAAGTGCTTCATGATCAGTTTCAATATAGAATTTTGCTCCTAGTAAATAAAATCTTAATTTAGTAATACAAAATATAACACTTGCTAGTTCTAATTCTGTAACAGTATAATTTCTCTCATGTTTTTTAGTAATTCTAGAAACAAAAGATATTGGAACTTCTTTTCCATTTTGTATTTGTATCAAAACTCCTGCAAATCTTGACATAATGCATCAGTTCTCAATACAAAAAGTTAATCATAATTTGGATGAAATATTTTTAAATTTTGAATAAATATGTCCTTTAATTCGGAAAATGCTTTTTCCTGTTCATCTCCCCATTTCCACTTAACATTCTTTTTTTAAAGTAATATTAAAGGTAAAGGTAAATTCTTTATTGCTTAAGTCTGGAATTAATTTTTTTAAATAGTTCAATATTCCTAAAAATCCTTTAAGAGTTTTTAAATTATATGGCCTGACATACTCTCTTATGGTTTTAATTCTTTCAGGATCCATTTCTACACCTTTTTCATTTATATTGTAACCTAGATAACTAATTTCCTGCTGAAAAAATTCACATTTATCTATATTTATTTTAAGCCCTGCTTCATCTTATATGTGAAATATTTTTTTCAAATGTTCTTTATGCATTGTTTCATTTTCAGAATATATTATATATGTCATCAATGTAATGTAAAGCAAAATTTTCATACTTGTCAAGTATTTTATGTAATACTCGTTCTAAAGCTGGACAAGCCGATTGTAAACCATATGGAACAACACAAAATCTATATACAACACCTTCTATAGAAAAACCCGTATAATTTCTAGAATTTTCATGTAGTGGTATTAACCAAAAACTGTGTTTCAAATCAATTTTAGAAAATATTTTTGCATTTGTTATTTTACCAAAAATAGTTTCTATATTTAAAGGAGATTCATATTGTGGAATTGTTATTTTATTTAGTTCTCTAGCATCTAAGCATAATCTAAGCTCACTATTCTTTTTTACAACCACTACGATAGGGTTGATGTAATTACTGTTACTTCTTTCTATTATACCTTGTTTTACCATTTTCTCTAATTCATCTTTAACTTGTTCTCTGTACTTATAAGGAATTGGATAGTTTTTTTATTTGAATTTTTCTGTTTCTTTTACTTCTATATTGTGTACATACTCTTTTGCAACTCTTGATTCATACATAATCAACTTATTATATTTATTTAATAATTCATCAATATACCTTTTATATTTCTCATTACATTTATATTTCATTTCATTTATTTCATCTTTATCTTCATCATAATTATTTTCATATCTCTCATTCATACCC
Source organism: Gonioctena quinquepunctata (assembly GCA_018342105.1). Classification (NCBI taxonomy): domain Eukaryota; kingdom Metazoa; phylum Arthropoda; class Insecta; order Coleoptera; family Chrysomelidae; genus Gonioctena; species Gonioctena quinquepunctata. Next base: position 233,375 of record JAFIRS010002114.1, read on the forward strand.
ACTAAATTTGTTTTTGCATCTTTACTAGAATATTTTTAACTTTCATGAAATCTTCTAAACAATTTTCTTTAATTAAAGATGCTTCAGACCCTGTGTCAATTAATATTTTTATTATTTTTTTCCTATTTTTCCTTTTAAAATTATTAATCCTATATTTTGTTCATTTTCCATATTTTCATTTTTCATTATAAATTCTTTCGGGTGTTGGTAATTTGTGTTTTCCAGCCTAACATATGGTTTTCCTAGCAAAAATTTTGTTCTGTCTTACTAGTTGTGGGAACATTTATTTGATTGATTTCCCCACTTGACGAAACTTGTCCCTCTCTTTCATGCAAATTTTCAGCACTTTGACATCTCCTATTTAAATATACCCGTCTTGTATTGTCGTCTGTTTGATTGTTATTTATACCAGCATTTTGTGGTTGTCTGTTATAATAAGTCCTTTGTCCTTGTTTGGGGGTAATTTTGATTATTATTATTGTAATTAGTTTTATTATGGCTATAATTGTTATTATTATTGTCATTAAAATTTTGATGTCTTTGATAACCTTGATTTTGGTAATTTTGTCTATTGTTATTCCTATCATAATTATTATTATTAAAATACCTATTATTTCTATTATTATTCTGATTCATAAACCTATTGTTCTGATTGTTTACATTTCTATAATTATTTTTATTACTTCTTTGATAATCATTGCTGTTATATTGTGAATTCCTTTGTTGGTTGTTGTTATCCCAATTTCTATACGATAATGTCCTCTCCAATCTCAATAAATATTGAGTAAGTCTCTCCATAGTTTTAATCTCATGCATGTTTATAACTTCAAAGATTGCTTGTTTAAAATGCCTACTGATGTTACCTATTTCTTCCTCTCTCATAACCGGATCTAAATACTGTGCCATTGCAAACATTTGGATTGCATAATTATTGTAATTCATACTTCTTTTTTCATCAAATTTTCCAAATTGTAATTTGTCTCTAATACTTAATTGTGCATTTTCCCCCCAATATTGTTTTAAAAATAAATTTTCAAAATCTTGAAAAGAATTGATATTCTTTTCCTGGCTATTAAACCATATACAAGGTTGATTAAACAAATACTGTCTAATAATTTCTTTCAATTCCTCAATATCATTTATATGTCTAGTTTTATTTTTTATTATTTTAATAAAAGTGATGGGATGTAATTTTTTATGTTGCCCTCAAATTTATTTTTATTTGTATTCCATGACAATTATTGATGATTCTACTCTCTAGATTATTGTCTGTTCTTCTTAATTCTAATAATTTTATCTTTTCCCATTTTTAGTTATTTCACTCTCTACATTTATTATTTTTAAATTAGTATCTTTATGTTGTTTTTCAACTTTTTTATCGAGAGTATTTATTTCATTTTTAACTCTTTCTTGTTTACTATTGATATCTAATTTCATGTCTTTTATTTTTTTTCCTGCCTTTCTACATGATTATTTATAGTGGATACTTCTTGTGTTATTGCCACATAAAATTCCTGTGAGCTTCCAACAATTCCTTTTTACTTTGTTGAGATTTAGTTTGTATTTTGTTTTCCATTCTTTCCATATTTTCTTTCATATCCTTTATATTTTCTTTCACATTTTCTCTTAATCTTTCTTCCATACTCGCGGTGTTTTCTTTCAACTCTTTTATTTCATTTTTTCAAACTTTCTTTCATTTCATTCTTCATATTTCCCATTTTTTCTTTCCTTTCCTCCATTCTTCCCATACTTTCTCTCATTCCATCTTCATTCTTTCTATTTGCTCTTTCATTTCATTTTTCATCTCCCATATTTTCATTAATTTTTTCTGACTTTTCATTCATTCTTTCTGAATTTTCTTTTAAATCCTTTCATACTTTCCATTTTTTTTTCCATCCTTGCTGAGTTTTCATTATTCATTTTTTCCAGTTTTCTTTCCTTTCATCTTTCATTTTTTCTGAGTTTTCTTTCCTTTCATCTTTCATTTTTTTATCCATACTTTTCATGTATTCCATTATTTGTTGTACGTCACTGTTCCTAACTGTCCTTTCACTTTTTATTTCACTCTCTCTCACATTACTACTCTCTCCTTGTTCCTGATCACCTCTCTCTCTACCTTCTGCACCTTCTTCCAAACCAACTTTCTTACCATCTCTCAAATCCATTTTTTTATTCACCAATATTTAGCCTCACACGTTGAAATGCCAATTGCTAATATTCGCCCAGTATTTCGATAAATATTATGAAATGATATATTGCCCTTACTTGCCTTGAAATGATATATTGCCCTTACTTTGCCTTTTCCGCTGTGATAAATATTATGAAATAATATTGCCTTTACTTGCCACTACGTTGCGGTAAATATTAAGAAATAATATGTTGCCCTTACTTGCCTTTTTGCCTTATCGAGCCCCACGATTTGTGAGCCAATTGTTATATAATGAAGAATTGAAAAAAAAAATATTAATTTAATTTTGCCCTGTTTTGGGAATAAATTGATATATAAATTGATATGATATGAGATCGTCACTGTTCTCTCGTCACGTTGCTGCCAATTGTTATCACTTTCCTTACCACAGCTAAGCTCAGTTGGTACGCCTCTTGTCTCAGATAGCCGGTTCAGGCAATTGAGCCACTAGCCACTGCTTGATGTCAATTTCTATTCAGTGTTTATAAATACGATTGCTGATAATTGTGGAAAATAAGCAACAAAGTATCAAAAAGCAATTATTTCCTTTATTCGGGAAAACTTAAATTTACCTGGCCTACGATCGATAACTTATTCTAATGTCAATCTACAAATTTTCATGGATAATCATGGGAAAAGTTCATGGGTAAAATATACACAACCTCACTTTTACCTTGAAAGTGAAAATTTCTTTAATAGTTCGAAATCAAATGAAATAAAGTTCTTCTGATGGAATATGAGTTATTAGTGAAGTTGTTCAGTTCGTGATGTGCACTAGGAAAGTTTATACCTGTCTGGAACTGTCGCTGTTCAATACACACCAGGATTTGGATTCCCTTTCACTCCAATGCTCTCAGGAACTCCAATACCAAAAAGAAGGAACCATACAAATTCAGAAATCAGCTTTGAATACTTGTATATGGTGTACAAATAAGGTAATGTTGGTTTTCTGCTCATTATGTTGAAATTAATGAATTTTTCTTTCTCTCCCAACAAAACTAAATCTAGACTTTTTGTTATCTTTTGAACAATTATGGGTTATAATCATTATGACAGTGTATGAAGCTGATTGTGTTATAGTATTTGAACATTTTTATCTACTCATATTATACAGAGGCTTAATAAAGGAAATAGAATTTCAAAAATTATGTAAAAACAATCTCGTTTTCCCGTTATCCCCTTATCCTGTCATCTCGTTATCCCGTTATTCCCGTTATCCCATTTTTTCTTTATCCTGTTTTCCCCTTATCCTGTCATCCCGTTTTTTCGTTATCCCGTTATTCCCGTTATCCTGTTATCCCGTTTTTTATTTATCCCGTTAATCCGTTATTCCCGTTATTCCCTTATCCCGTTATTCCCTCATCCCGTTATTTCTATAAAATAAGAATAGGGGTTGATCATAGAAGGGTGAAAATTAAGAGTAATATGACAAAATAAAAATCTTGTCAAAAAAATAGGGGTTGATCGTAAAAAGGTGAAAATTCAGGGTTGTATGTATTTTTAACTGCTGTATCATAAAAAAATAAAAACAAAAAATTTTGTCTAAAAAATAAAAAATTAAATTGAGGGGTGGACCCTAAACATTTAGGGGGATGAAAAATAGATGTTGACCGATTCTCAGACCTACCCGATACGCACACAAAATTTCATGAGAATCGGTCGTGCCATTGCGGAGGAGTTTAGCTACAAACACCGTGACACGAAAATTTTATATATTAGATATATATATATATATATATATATATATATATATATATATATATCTGGGATTGTGGTATATAAAATCATGAAACATTTGAAATGTGAAGAATGCACTGGTGGTCTTGTTGGTGATCATTTCATATCGACAGAGAAATATTTAACGTTTCCCTCGGAAGATGTAAAGAAAAACTTTTACATCATAATATTAGCAAAAATGAATACATTAACCTTGATACGTCACTTACACAAATATTATCACTTTTTACATCGAAACGTGTTCAGTAAGCTAACTCGTCATTTCAAAGAACAAACTGTTTTAATTCATATTTTATCAAGTTTATAAAAATTATTGCTTCCAATTATATTATCAGAATTCACCACTACAATAAGTATGCATTAGATAAAAGGAATAGCAAAAGGATTGTTCATAAAAACTCACATAATTTTCTGGTTTTTAGTATCTAGAGAGTATTTTATAAGATATTATAAAATATGTATTAGGTACTTATTCACTATAAATTACCCACCACATATCGTTATTATTGTCTATAGAAAAAAAAGTTAAATGTAAAAGTTGTGTGGTTAAGTCTGAATTTTGAAAAAATTCTATAAAAAATAAAGGTTTTTTTTTAAATGGGATTTTTTTCCTGATTTCTAAAATATACCATATGTTACCCCTATCTTATACCGTTATTAAACGTCGAATAACTTAGTTAGACTAGTTGTTACAGTAAATACCTACCTATCCTTTAAAAGTTAACATTTTTAAAGTAAGCAATGAAAATGACAACTATATTATGTTTGTTTAGTGACATTTCTCTAATGGAATAATCAAAATGGTTCACAGTGAGGAAGAAAAAGTTCAAATATATACTTGTTATATACAAAAAGTACATATAGGGTGTTGTATCCAAATCGTCCAACACCGTCAGAAAATACATTCAAAAATATTTACCCTCAGTTTCAGTAGAAGAAGGGTGTTGTTCAAGAAAACCATGAAGAACAGCTAGATATACTGCTTCATTTCGAAGGTAAGCCTATCCATATTCATCGGCGAATAGACTTTATTTAAACATTGTATAAATTTTTAGCGAATGTATTTTGAAAATGTAGCCGATCAATCACGTAAAAGTTTTTCCAAAATCAACGTACTTTGAAAAATAACAACCACAAACCATATACAATTTTACCCGTACAAGTTTTAACAGAGACTCATAAGAGCAAAAGGCTGGAATTTTGCTAACAGATTATTCAAAATTTGAATGAAGATCCCGATTATTTGACTAAAATATTATGGACTGATGAGTCATCCTTTTCTACAGCACGAGTTTTCAATAGGAAAAACAAATAATGAAAACAGGAAGAAAAACTGTTAACGTTTGGTGCGGAATTTTTAGAAATAAAATTGTTGGCCCTATATTTTATGATTATATATTAACAGGAGTTACCTATCAAGAAATGCTCATCTCAGAAGTAGAAAATAATCTTTCGCAGAATTTTTCGGAAGCCGAGCTTACCAGTATGATTTGGATGCAAGATGGGACAACCCCTCATAGTGTCCTACCCGTTCAAGAACATTTGAATAATGTATTCCCAATATGGATAGGAAATAATGAAAGTATCAAATGGCCACCTAACCGTCCGGATTTGACCCCTATGGATTCATTTTCTGGGGATTTCTATAAGAAATTGTTATTAATAGTAATATTCCACTCATTAAAGACCGAATCTCTGCAATAAGAGACAGAAATCTGTAACATTCTTGATAGCCAGCCATAATTTCATAAAAAATTAAAAATGTCTTATTCCTCAAGACAGCTGACTACAAAAACCTATACAATAGGTGTATGTTGGTCGCATATCCATAAAAAACAACGTCCGTTGAGGCATTAGCCAGGAAAATAGTTTTTTTTTGGTGGATATGTTTTTGTAGTCAGCTGTCATTTTTGCTGTCACTGAATGTCAATAATGAAGCAATTTCCAATGCACTTATAAATATAAGAAGACGTTATCAATTATGCATTGACAATAATGGTGGATACATTGAACATATTTTATGAGTAATCATGTTATTTAAATTTCCTCAATAAATCTTTGTCATCTATCTTTTTATAAGAATTTGAACTTTTTCTTTCTCATTGTAAATCATTTTGATTATTCCATTAAAGAGATGTCACTAAACAAACATAACATAGTTGTCATTTTCATAGCTTACTTTAAAAATGTCAACTTTCATAGGAAAGGTATTCACAGTAACAACTAATCTAAGTTATTCAACGTTTAATAACTCAGAAATATGGTATATTTTTGAAATCAGGAAAAACAGGTCATTCCAAAAATTCAATAATGTACAGGGTATCCCATTTAAAAAATTATATTTTTTTTATCCCCTTAAATCTGCACAATACTGAATTTTTTATTGCATTTTATCAAAATTCATTCATAACCACACAAATTTTACATTGAACTTTTTTTTCTATAGGCAATAATAACGATGATAAGGGGTGAGAAATTTATTGTGAATAACCCGGCACATGTAATAAAAATAATTTAAACTCTACTGTATTTTTATAAATAAATATTATATTTGAAATGAACTATTTTCAACATAGGTTGTTCTATTATTTTTAGTTCCCCCGCATTTTAATTTTTAATTCCGAGTATGATGAAATAGGTGTAAAATCTCGATATTGTAACATATTTCCATAAAAAAGACTGGCAACTACCTAAATATTTGAAGTGTGGCGACTCTTTTATTTTGAATCCACCTCTGTCTAGTTCCCCTTCTCAATGAACCCAAGTCGAGATTTCTGGCAGTAGAAAGTTTGGAAATCAATAAATGCAAAATGTCAGAATATTTGCCTGATACCCAGAATAATTTAAATAATTATCCCTTGTTGAATTCGTTTAGAGGATTAAACAGGTTTGTATATAATCCCTTTTCTATTTAATCACCCATTGAAATATCTTTAATTTTATACCTACTACTACTATTTGCTCTGACATCGTGATTGTTGAGTTAATATTATCTCCACCTGAGGAGGCTATTGTCACGTTATTGGGAAAAATAATTTATTTCTAAACTAATATTTATTTAGTGTATACATATTTTCTAAATCCAGATCTCTTTACTGCAATAGTTAACATAAGACAATTCAGGAAGTATTAAATGCATTTTGTTACCAATTACAATACAATTAGATGTATATTCAGCAAAATCAATCATATGAATGAATTATAAAACTGCTGAATTGAAAATTACCACCTCTCTGGTAAAACTAGGGATATGGTGGGAAAGTTGGAAGTAAGTTAGTTGCTGTTTGGCCTAGTAAGAAAGAAGCCCAATACACTGTCCACAGACAAACAATGTAAGTAATTTATAATTTTATTATGTTCTTTTATTTTATTCAGTACACAGTGCGGCTTTTTATAGTCCTCTCTGTTAACTTTCGAATGGTTCGTCGTAGAACAATAGGACGAAAACTGTTTTGAATGATATCACCGATACTACTTTTTGAAATTAAAGACATTGTGATTGCTCTATAGATGCAATCATCTAATGTTGTTTTGAATTTCTTTAATACGTTTTTCACCATATGCATTTGAAATGTGAAGTATAACAAATAAATTAACTAATAAAAAACATTTTTAACGACAAGCTTTTATTTAAGCTGTGTACTAAAACGCATAAAATAAGTTTAAGTCGTCGCTGACAATGATTTAATTATTTTTTGTTGAATTATTTGGTTTTAAAAAACTTGTCGCGTGAAGTGTTCATAAAAGTAGGTACCAATTAATTTCATTGAACAATGATTGGTTGGTAAGTAACAACTTGTCGAAGTATTAATTTCATGACAATTCACGCGACAAGCTTATAGAAACCAAATAATTCAACGAACTGTAATTAAATTATTGTCAGAGATGACTAAAACTTATTTTCTACGTTTTAGAACACGGCTTAAATAAAAGCTTGTCTTTAAAAATGTTTTTTATTAGTTATTTTATTTTTTACTTTTTAGTTAGTTCGCCTTGATCTGTTCATTTCTAAAAGAGCATCGTTATTACAAGATCTCTTCCCTGTAAGTTTTGAGCTGGAAGAAATCATGATCTTTGACTCCAATAACTCCCACACACCAATTTTCAATAGAATCTGACCATAATCATAAAACTCCTCCGCCATCCTGAATCTTGAATTTATAGATTTTGACAAAAAATTCATAATCTCCGAACCAGAAAACAACCACATACCAATTTTGATTAAAATTGACCATAATCAGAAAACTCGTCCTCCATCTTGGGGCCAATTTAAATAAATTTTGCAAAAAATTCAAATTTTCGACCCGAAAACCCGATACCAATTTTGATCAAATTGGACCATAATCACAAAACTTATCCGCCATCTTGAATTTATGAATTTTGTCAAAACATTCATAATCTCCGACCCCGGAAACCCCCGCATACCAATTTTGAATCGAATTGGACCATAATCACAAAACTCGTCCTCCATCTTGGGGCCACCATCTTAGCCACCATCTTAAATTTTGAAAAAAATACACAATCTCCGTCCCCGAAAACCCCCACATACCAATTTTGAATCGAATCGGACCATAATCACAAAGCTCGGTCGCCATCTTGAATTTATGAATTTTGACAAAAAAATCATAATCTCCGACCCCCAAACCCCCCCTACCAATTTTGACCATAATTACAAATCTCGTCCGCCATCTTGGAGCCACCATTTTGTTTTTTTTTTCTCTAACAAAAAATCCATAATGCATTGTCACCGGAATTATGAACACCTACCAAAGTTCAAATTAATCGGACGACTGAAAGTCGGTCAAAATTCACTTGCAAGATTTAATCCTAACGAACTAACGAACGAACTATCAAGTGAAACTAAATAATAGCTTGTAAAAACAAAAATATTGAATAGGATTTTTATTTATTGAGATTATGGAGCAAAGTTGTTGTCAATGGTATCCACTCGTGTTTTCCCCCTCCCTACCATTGTGTAGACTGAATACTAAATTCACTCTAGGTGAAACTCTTCACTGAATACAAATGCGTTAATTCATTTTCAATATGAAGAGCAGGTAAGTAGTGTTATAATCATTTATACATTTCAGGAGCATGCAGGTGTGACGAACTCCTTAAAATGGCCACTACAGATATTGAAGATAAAGGTTCAATTTTAATAGTAAATATACCAAATTCTAAAACAAATATACAGTTTGTAATCAATGCTTCACCGGGGAATGGCCCCAATTATATTGACATTTATAGAAAATATATATCGCTACGCCCTAAAACAGATCAGACACGTTTATTTGTCTGCTATAGAGCAGGAAAATGTATCAACCAAATGGTTGGAAAAAATACTATTGCTAAAATTCCTAAAAAAATTGCAGAATTTTTAAAACTGCCTATGTTCATTTTGATTCCGTCTCGAATGTTGATGTTTTTATCGGATTTTATGCCAAGGCTTCGAAGTAGTTGGCTTATGGCAGGCCAGTTCTTCTTATCCCTGATCACAACTGGAGGGGGTCGGGCTCCCTTAGTGTTTTCATCAGTTACTAATTTTACAAAGAACAAAACATGTTTTCAAAATTGTTTTTCAGATTTTTAACCACTGTAATTCGTTATAAAATGGCATTATACACTCGTCATACACGGGTGTGTAAGAGGTAAGATTACACCCTGTATATCGAGTAAAATAAAAAAAAACATAATAAAATGATGAATTACTTACATTGTTTGTATGTGGGCAGTGTCACACTATCTCCGGACTTCTTTCTTACTGACCAAACAGCACTAACTTACTTCCAACTTTTCCACCAAATCCCTCTTTTCACCAGAGAGGTGGTAATCTCCAATTCAGCAGTTTCATAATTCAGTCATATGAAATCACACAGATTCAATATGAGTGATTTTAGTGCATTTAAAGTTTATTGGACTGTAATTGGAAACAAAATGCAATACTTCCTGAATTGCCTTATATTAACGATTGCAGTGAAGATATATGGATTTGGAAAAGGTGAACGCACTAATAAAATATTTTTTCCCAATACTGTGACACTATTATATGGCGAAAAACGAGTCAATCAGTGAACATAATTTATTGAAGTGTCTTTTGTTTTTATATGGATTTTTATTAAGTACCAATTCAAAATAAAAAGTTTTTGTCCATATTCTCACCTTTGACGTCCAATTTGGCATTTGCACTTGTATTTCCGAGTTTATTTTCTGCAAAGCACGTGTAGTTACCCCTGTCACCGAAGATCACAGAAGAAATATGGAGATCACCAGAGGGTTGAATTTGGTATCTACCTCCTGTCAATTCCTTTTTATTGTGTATCCACTTGATTTTGGTCTTCGGTGCTCCCAAAACCTTACAAGTCAAATTGACATTTTGATCGTCCACAGTTTGAGTGTCTCTTGGAGATTCAGTTATCTCCGGGGCCAGAGCTGAAAATACAGTTGATTTAGAAAAGTTATTATTTTGAAAACACGAATTTACCTAGGACACGGACGTATATATCCTTGTAGACATAACCCAAACTATTAATAGCGTTACAACCATAGTTGCCTGTATCGTTTTTTAGCAGTCTTTCTATCACAATGTTGTTTGGGTATACTTTTCGTCTAGGATTATAAGACGACTGTTCTATGGGTTTTCCGTTATGCGTCCACTTTATAGCTGGTTCCGGTTTACCTCCAGCTTCGCAATATAGTTCAACCGTTTCAAATTCGGCTGCATTCACCTTTTCTGGTTCTCTGGTGAAGTATGGTACAGCTGGAAATCACTGAATATATTAATTCAAATTCTCATTGTAAACTAAGAAACGCCATACAGGGTGTCCAGGACTTTTTTCTTCTCGGGAATGTATAGATAGGTTCAAAATATCAGTATTTCATATAACTTTTTTTCCTAAAATCCTTGGTTACTAAGTTACAGGCCCTCGAAGTTACAAAATGAAAAATGGTTTTCCTTGATAACTTTTTCAGTGAATATCGAAAATCAACCAAATCATGGTGAATGACGGAACAAATCATTTCCTTCAAAGAAGTTTCATGCATAAGCGACTTAGTTTGCTACAAAGTCAGAAGCTGGCTGTCCCCGATGGTCCCCACTCCCCGCCCCAAATCTTTGAAATGACTGAGATTTTTCAATATTTTTCAACAAAACAAGGTTTCCTGCACAATTTTCTGAATAAAAGTACTTGAGTGTAAAAGTCGATCGGAGCAACGATTTTTTATAAAAATGCACTTTTATTCAACGATATCCAACCCGAGCGTTCACCATTGTCTGAAACGAAACATTTTCAAAGCCGAAATAATAATTATAACGTTAATTCAGCAACATTTGTAACTGGTAAAATCATAAAAAATATGATGAAAAAAGACTTAAACAGTACAGTACCTATTTGAAAGTTTCATTCACAATTTTAAAAGAAGATATTTTTTAAATGAAATTTCAAGTTCTGTAGATTCATGGTTGTTTTGGAACTCATTATGAAATATCGAATTCAGTCCATATTTCAAATTTGTATGTGTAATAATCACGTTTCGTGTTGGTCAGTTAGCTGAATCATGAACTGTGGTTCTGTGGAAACTCATGTTTCAAATTCCTCTTCACAGCTTGAATGTTGAGGAGTTTCACTGAGAAAATATTTAATGAGCGAAAATTTCCAACACAAATGGTAAACTTGGTTGAAAAAACTCAAATCTGAAAAAATATGTATACCAATAACAAGCAAATAAACTACAAAAACAGTTGAACGTTAATGGGTGAAAAATATCAAGTGAATAATCATCTTCCATTTCTTCCTCAGATGTTAAAAGAACATCTATGAAAAATGAGATTTTGTTTTGTTGAGTGAGCCGTTGTCATATGATTATCACCGTTTTGTCAAGATTGTAGAGGATATTTGCAGTTTTTTGAATGACCGAACAGTTTAGTTTTCACGAATATGCAGATATGCACGTATTTTATAGACGTGCATTCTGTAATACTGCAGATGCCCGCCGTCTTTATTCCGAACATTTACCCAATCGGTTGCTACCTGCAAGAAATTCTTGAGATCGCAGCTTGAGAGAGACAGGTATGTCTAATGGAATATTTCCATCCTACATTAAAAATCCCATATGAAGCAGGACATTTTCGAATAATTACAGCGACATTATCCAATATGAAGCGGGACATATTCATGGAGCGGGACATATTCATGAAGCGGGACATATTCAGCGATAATTGCCCGGTAGGTATCGAACATTTCCTTATAGGTCCGTATCTATAGTAACGATTGTTAAAATGTGCATTTGTCATCTTGAGATACATAAATATTGAATTTTAAAAGTCGTAGAAATGTCACGTTTCGGAAACGATTGTTTAAGTTTAATTCAAGAAAAAGTGACCAAAAGTAAACCTAAAAATACAATACTGAATCATCAATATATATGGAAACAGTGTATGGATTTCATTAAAGAAATAAATTATAGTTTAAACGAAAACACTTCAACACCGTCGCTGGCAAATATTCTCACTGACTGGGCCTACAACATGAAAAAGAAAAATGAAGTGGATTATAAAGATTATACTGTGAAGACTATTTGGAATGTAACGTCAAAACTATTAATGGAAAAATACCAAGACGAATATAATATTAAATTTGATCCTTTCAATGACACAGAATTTAAAAATGCTCAAAAGAAAGGAATTACAGACAGACCCCCGGAAAAGAAAACAAAGCGCTGTATCATTCGAATACGAAGAGTTCAAAGCCATGATACAGAACTGTGATGAAAAAACGCCTGATGGCTTACAAAAAAAGTTATTTTTTATTTTATCGTACGAATTAGCATGGCGAGGAGGAGAGGGAGTGAAATGTTTAACTTCCTATTTCAAAGAAGACATTAATAACGCGGGGGGAAAAACTAACATACTGGAATACAATCCAATATTTGACAAAACAACGCGAGGTGGGGATAAACCTTGCGCTCCTTCCAAGTGGCTGGTTAGAAACATAGTAACCCAGATTTTTGTCCGGTAAGGTTGTTCAAAAAGTTTATGGTGAAGAGAAATTATATAAATATTCCAAGATTCTTCTTAACTGTCAATCCTTCTTGGAAATTGAGCAAGTGGTATAATAACATTCCTTTCGGAATAAATATTATCTCTCAGTGGACGCCAACGGAGGCAAAAAAGTCAGGTTTGGCGACTGAAAAAAGTTAAAATAACCAATCATTCACTACGTGTAACAGCTGTTGCAAACTTAGCAAAGAAAGGGGTTGAAGAAAATACATTGATTAAAATGACTGGGCATTCAAACCCAAAGTCCATAAAGCCATATCTCCAACTGGACGAGGAACACCATGCAAGTATAGTAGAGAAAATGAGAGATACTACTAACCTTAATAAAGAAACTAATGTTGCTAATTTGCCTCCTATAAGTTCTTCAAGTTATAATTCAATAGCAAACTCGAATACATTAACAAGTAGTGCACCAGGCCCAAAAAATATTAATTTTCACAACTGTGTATTCCACTGCAATTCATGCAATTTTTAGGTTGTATTTAATTTGTTAATTTTTATATAATTTATAACTTGCATGTAAATTTAAATAAAATTTCAAACCTAGCACATACCTTTTTTCTTTTAAATCCGCAAATATTCTATCGAATTACATTCGTGCATCAAAATAAACCTGTTAATTTTCCGATCAAGCATGTTGTCAGTAAAAAACTGCATTCGGTTATTTTCATATTTTGTTAAAAGAGCCCTCCTCCTTCGGAGTCGGGCTCTTTCGCCAAAATATGAAAATAAACTCATGCAGTTTTTAGACAACATGCTTTTATGGAAAATTATCGGTAATTTTGATGCACTTGCGTAATTACTTCCGATAATTCATTTGAGCATTTTAAGTCAATTTTCTGGATATTATAGATACATTTTGACAAAACGAGGTGGTGAAGGCCCTCCTAGGACTATACGTACCGTTGTATTGGAAGGAAATATTTTGGAAGCTGTCGCAGATAATCCTTCCATGAGCATTATAAATCTATCAGAGCAGTTCCATGGGTAAACAAAGAGAGGATATGACTTTTATTAAACGAGTTACATTCACTGATGAAGCAGGTTTCCGAAGAGATGGAGTTATTAACTCTCACTATCTCCACATATAGGCCGAAGAAAATCCCCATGGTATATCGCAAACTAAACACCAACATAAATTCAACGTGAATGTTAAGACTGGTATCATAGGAAACCATCTTATAGGACCATTCGTTCTACATGATAGATTGAATGGAGAACGTTATTCGGAATTCATTCAGAACTATTTGAATGGACTTTTGGAAGTTATTCAAATCTAAAATGTTCCTTCTTGATTGAATGTATGTATTTGTGGGACTGCGTACTGCCATATTATTTTGAATTTTCGAATTTCAATTGTTATTTAATTTTCCGTTTGGTCAGGTGTGATTTTAATAATAAAAAGTTAAAATGAAAGATATGGTAGATTTGTATAGTTTTTTATTAATTTAGTAGGGATAGTGATATTAAGTTGATAAGAACATATCACTTTTTGTTCTGTGTCCGTTGGCCGGGAAGAGGATTTTTATAACGTTTTGACTTCGGATTCGTGTTTAGGAAGAAAAAATATGATAGTTTTATCAAACGGCATATTCGAAATCGTTAGTCTAAATACTGCCGTGAAAATGATGAATTTGAATAAAATCATTTCCTTTTTTTATGATAGACCGCCGGGGGAGGGATTTTTTTTTTTTGGGTTAGGAAGGTTTTTTTTTAATCTGTGATTTGTTGCTAAACTGCATTTTTTCCGGTTTATGCATGATGACGCTCCTCCTCATTTTAGTTTGATCGTACGGGACGACCTGAATCATATTTTCCCAATAGATGGATTGGTAGAAGAGGGCCATATTCATGGCCAGCGCGGGCTCTGGATTTGAATCCATTAGATTTTTTCTGTGGGGGCAGTTCAAAAACCTTGTTTACGCTACACCTATTCACACAAGAGGTGACTTGTTGAATAGAATAACATTAACATTGTGAAGCCATACGAAACGATCCTGGAATGCTATTTCAAGTACAGAGGGGGTGTCTTCGCAGACAAATGTATTGAGAGAGAAGGGGGTAATATCGAGCAGTTTTTGTAGTGGATTTTTCATTTCTGTTGGCTCTTGAGGATTGCGATTGATATTTACGCTGAGTTTTTTAGGCAAAAATGCTTGAATTATTAAAATGTGTAATGAAGATGTCACCCATTGCCATTAAAAAATATTTTTTTCAAATAATGGTGGACGTTTCAGGTTGGTTGTCATCGAATAAAACTGCATTTTTATCAAAAATCTTTGCTTCGATGGACTTTAAATACAAGTACTTTCATTCAAAGGGTCCGTAACTTAGTAACGAAGGATTTTAGAAAAAAAAGGTATACTGGTGATATTTTAACCCTATCTATACAATCCCGAGAGAAAAAGAGAAAGTCCTGGGACCCATGCATTTCTTACCCTGCACTTCCAGATTGATAGAATATGATTTGACTCCACCAACTCCATTGCTAACTTCACAAGTATACGTTCCCATATCTTCGAAATCGACTTCTTTTATAATAAGAGACCTCCCATAATTCCCTTGTGTTATTTCATCAGAACTTTGCACCAGCCTCCCGTCTTTCTTCCAAACAGTTTGCGGGAGCGGGGTGCCACCGAAAATACAAAACAATTCCGCCCTTTTCCCCTTGTAAGCCACTTCATGTCTCTTAGTAGCCCACTGATAAATGGGTCCGTGCTTATTTTGAGATGCAGAAACTCCTGACGGCAGCACATTCAGTAACATCCTATTCCCATATTTGTATTCGTACCCAGTGGGAGAAACAGCGACGCAGGCATACGTAAAATTATCCGTCGCATCAGTTTTTGTCAAATTAGAAAACCACAAATGTCCTTCGGGATCAACGGTCATTCGAGAACTATTTATCGTTTCGAAAGCACCATTCTTGTAGGAGTACACCCAATGAACAATGGGTTCTGGCGACCCATCAAGGGGATGACATGTGAGTTTGCAGGATTCACCCTCGTGGGCAGTTAGGGACAGAAGGAGGCTAGGTTTGGAATAACTGGACTCTGCCTCACGCATAAACACTGAATTTGAGGATGCTACACCGTACTGGTTTTCGGCAAAGCATTGGTACTGCCCGATATCTTCGTCGGATGGTTCAGCGATGGACAAGGTACCTCTGCCAGTTTGTTGGGTAATTCTGTCACCATCCGTTTGCCATTCGAATGGTTTTCCGTTCTTTATCCAATAATATCTAGAATGAAGTGGCAAGATTTAACAATGTCTAAAATATATGTCGGGGTTGAGAGAAATTTTATCCAGAACTAACTGTAACGGAAGCAAGTGAAAATGTTTTCACGTGATATTTTTCTAGTTTTTTGTGTTGAAATATTCAATTTTGAAAGATTGTATGCCCAATGAAGGTTTAAAATCGCTGTTCAAGTGACAATAAGCCAAGCTTTTTTTATTGCCCGACTGCGCGACGCAAAGGAGGGTAATGTGTTTATCATGTTGTATGTTTGTTCCTTTGTGGCGTTCTAGAGACCAAATGCGTGGGCGGATTTCGATGATTCGTCCGTCAATCGAATTGTCTCAATCTTGCGAGTGTCACTAAATGCATGACAGTAATCAAAATTTGATATGGTGACAACCAGGCGCCTTATTGTGAATAAAGACATGACAGTAATAATCAAAATTCAATATGGCGACAACTAGACGCCATATTGGGAATAAAGACATGACAGTAATAATCAAAATTCAATATGGCAACAACCAGACGCCATATTGTGAAAAAATTATAACAGCATATAGCTTGGTTCCTCAATAATTTGTTAATTTGCTCGTTAGTTGGTTTTTTTCGGTTTCAGTTACTATTTCGTTTTTGTTACATTTTTAATACACTATCACTTAAATATTTTAATAAAAACTTAATTGAGTACAGTCAAACTCGGCTATAACGAACGGCTTAATGACAAGAAATGGTTCGTTATAAAGGGTGTTCGCTATAAAGGAAATATGCAGTTCATGCATCCTGGTAAAAATTTTTTTGCGTAAATTGACGACACTGTTAATTTTTTGAGACCATAATCCCGACAAATTCGTGCATTTGCACACCCACTGTCAAATGTTCCAATTATTTCCAGCTTAACCAACAATGTAATAGCCTTCCTGCATGCTTTTGTAGTAGGGATATTGGTACAATGCAGTTGAACACGTACTAACACTACGCCGTGTATCTAACAAACCCCTAACAGAGAAATAGGGAAATCCCACCGGTCGACTGCAGTCGTAAAATTTCGCAAATTATCGGCACAAGATTAGTAGAAGGGCTATGTCACTACGAGCGCACCTCTCCGGTCATCGGTTACTCCCGCCACATGGTCCCACCACCACAAAATGGCGGTTTCATGAGAGAGGTGGGGGATGGTGGTTGTATGTGGGGTAGGGAAAAAGGTGGGGGGGATGAGTGGCCTGTGATTGGTCGGAATGGTGGCAGCCATGTTGTGTATGGGAGTGTGTGATTGAGAGTGGGGGGGAGAGCTGTGATAGGTCGTGGGCGTGGTGATAGCCGCCGGCCGTTATCCCAAAAGCCGAGCAGCATATTGAAATGGGGTGTCAACCAATATCCGTCAACGGCATTGGTTGGGAGGAAGTGTCACGTGATCAGTGAATGGCGGCGGCCATTTTGGAAAGTGGGAGGAGCCAGCGATGATGCGGCTATGACTCAACCGACAAGTCTTTGCAGGAATATTATCTACGTCAGCACTTCTTATCAGTTGTTTATTTAAGCGACCGGATATCGGCGGCATCCTTTGTTTACATTGAGATAAGATATCGGCGGCGGCATCCTTTGTGAAAGAGTTTGTTTACATTAACAAGATAAAGAGTATGCAGCTGCACGCTCGAACCGTGGGATAAGTCTAACGATTACTATTCGTATTTGTATCTAAGCGGACTAAGGCACTGTCGGCGACATGGAAGCAGGACGGATCCGTTTGCATATTCAAGGTCAAATGATTTGCATCATCCAGTTCTGAGAATTTTGTCGAGTTGACAGTTTTCGAATTGCGCAGTAGGAAATTGATGTGGGTGACCGATCCCCACCGTCAGCTTCATTCTTCATCTGTCCTCTGAACTGTGAACATCGTTCTATTCAGTGCTCTCTTTCTTGCTCTCTGAGTTTGTGTGTTCGTGCATCTACCAAACATCTAAAAACGTAAGTTTTTATTTTATTGTTTACTTTTTCAAAACCTTTTTCTTGTATGCCAAAAGGGTACTTTGAGTTTTTTTTTACTTCATATATCGAGGGTGGGGGTTTCTCTATTTGTTTACGGAGGTGGGATTGTTTTTCTGCAAAACATTTTA